>PVKS010013171.1:0-51626 GCA_004027875.1 Aplodontia rufa | reverse complement strand
CCAGTTGTGGAACTGGTAAACAGGAGGGCTCAGTAACACTCCACAGTTTTGATGGCTGGAAAGGTGTTAATTTATATTTTACTATCATGGCCTTGAAAGTTGCTATTCCTCTCCATCTTTCCCATCACTAGAATTTATTTTATTTTGATATGTGGCAGTTTAACACTCAGAAAAGTGGTTCCTTAATTTTTTTAAAAGAGAGGTACAGTGAGAGAGAGAGAGAGACAGACAGACAGACAGAGGGAATGAGAGAGAAAATGAAAGAAACAATTTTTATTTAGTTTTTCATGCAGCCTTTGTTGCTCCGAAACTTCGTTATGTACGTGGTGCTGGGTTTGAACTCATGTACTCATGCATGCCAGGCAAGCCCGTCACTGCCCAGCCACCACTCCAGCCGCTGATTCCTTAATGTTTTCTAAAAAATATTTTTACTGTGAACTAGAACATTCAGAAAGATTGGAGGGTAATAAAATGAATGTTCACATACCCAGAGCTTGAACTTGGTTAGTGTCATCAGACCTCTACACTTCCTTCATTTGCTACAGGTTTTTTTTCTTTAAATAATAAAACATTGTGGACACATCTGGAGTCCCCAAAACTTCCCTGATAGTCTCCTTTTTTTATCCAGAGGAAGCACTGGCATGGTGTTGGCCCTTGCTCTTCTGCCGTCGAGGGGTACGGTTTTGGTCACGTTGCTCTGTTTTCAGCTGCTGAGGATCCAGTTGTATAGTCTGTTTCGTGCGTTGACTGTTCGGGTTTTTTTGCCTTGTTTTTTGGGTAGTTAGCTGCAACCCTGGGGCAGCCTTCACTTCTCTTCCCTGCACCTGCTGCCTCTGTGCCTCCAGTCTCTTCTCTCTTCGGGACTTTTTAAAACAGAGATCTGGCCACTATGACCACTCGCGAAAGCCCTTTGAGGGCTCCCCTCCAAGTTCTAACTCTTCAGCGGGACTCCGTCTGGTCTGTCCTGGCCTGCCCCTCCTCCCCTGCCACGCCACGCTCAACGACAACTCTGCCTCTTCTTCCAAGTCTTGCATTTTTAGCAGCTCCTGAGCCTCGGGAGTCCTGTCTTTGACTAACATTTGCAGACCCATGGGAGGCTCAGCCCTTCCTTGAGGCCCCAGAGCAGCCCCACTCCATCCGAACATTCGTGGGCACATGAGTACAGCACTAATCAAATGAGGATGTGTTTTGGGGACGAGGGGCTAAGCTGCAGGAAAACGTCCTCTTCTTAAGTTGCTCCCAACCTACTCCATCACCAGGGCTTCCTCCCACATCCTTGGGCACCATTTTTCTTCCCCCTGCTTTCTCCTGTGTCCCTCTTTAGCCCTTGCATACTCCTTCCTCTTAGCAGTAACTTTCTTTTCCTGGTCACGCGCAGAGAAGTTCTTCCACTTGTTATTTTTTTTGTTCACTTCTTGCCACATGTCTTGATGCCTCTCCACCAAGACAGTTGCCCCACTCTGCAGGTGTTCCGGTGCCAGCTGCTAAGAGTTTCCTCCACCACCAAGGCCTGGACCCTTGTTGTGGGGGAGAGGGGACTGTGGTCCACTCTGACCATTGACCATGTGTGTGAGTAGAGAAAAGCTCAGGTGTCCTAGTGGCCACCGCAACGGGTGAGTCAGAGGCAGAACCTACACTTGAGCCCTGCTCTCTCCACCCCCGTCCGCAGTTCCTGCTAACGCACTTCACGCTTTGGTTTCATTTCCCCATGCCAGGGGAAGCCGAGCGGCTTATCTTGGGCCCCATCTTTTACCATGAGAGGTGGGGTTTAGAGGAAGACCTTCTGCATCCTGGTCTAAAACCGCTTTCACGAGACCCTTCCTGAGGATGCACCTACCTCTGCTTAATATTGCTTTTCTACTCTGCCTCCTCTGTGAGCAGGCCAGGAAAAGGCATCCAGACCCTCCCAGCCAGGGGCCACAACGGGCGGTGTCGAGGCCTGCAGCCTCTAATTCAGGTTGCAGGGAAGTAGTGCTTGTCTAACTTTTGGTACTGCAGAGGACGTTGACAGTAGGTAAGGGGCACAGGGCTGGTTGGTTCCATCCACCCATTGTCCACTTGTTCTCTGCCTTATCTCAGATATAAGTTATCAAATGTCAGGCCAGGCTGGTTACATTTGGTGAGATCCAC
Organism: Aplodontia rufa; assembly: GCA_004027875.1. Lineage (NCBI taxonomy): Eukaryota > Metazoa > Chordata > Mammalia > Rodentia > Aplodontiidae > Aplodontia > Aplodontia rufa. The sequence continues at coordinate 49,496 of PVKS010013171.1, read as the reverse complement.
AGAATAGTTTTTGCTTCCTTCCCTGCCCACACACACACACACACACACACACACACTTTCCAGACTCCAATGGCTGTAGGCTTTAGCGGCAGACCCATTCCTTAGCTCTAGGCCTTTCGATTTGATCTGGGGTTTTGGGGAGTGGGCCTTGGACAGGCTGAGCCGTCACTTTGAATTGCGAATCTTTATCCATAATGCATGAAGAGGTCTCCACGAGTGGCCACAGCCTCCCGTTGTTCTGAGGCTCAGAGAAATTAGACAGCTCCAGAGCCCCTTATGAAAATGCAGCGTGTTACCACTGCTTTTTGACTGGTAAATTATGCATTCCAGAGTGACAAATTCCGAGATGCCGCCTTTATTAGGAACTCCGTGCTGGGGTGGGTGGATGGTGCCGCCTGCCAAGCTTGTGACAGAATGTTTAATAACTTTTTCTGTCTGTGCTTCCCGGAGGTGGTGTTTATAATATGTATTCTCCCCCTTTCATTTTATCAAAGGAGATTATTGCTCTATTTATGCATTTGGAACCTCTTCCTGGGTCAAAGGGCAGCATTATTTGAAATGACAAAGGCAATGACAAAGTTTTTTCCTTAACCAATCTTTCTCATGTGCCTGAGACCTCAGCATTCTGTTTTTTTTTTAAGGTGCATCCGTTCTTTTTTTCTCTTCTTTTCCTTCCTTCCTTCCTTTATTCCTTCCTTTCTTTCTTTCTTTCTTTCTATTTTGGTACCAGGCATTAGACCCAGGGACACTTAATAACTCCAGCCCCTTTAAAAAATTAACCCCCCCCTTTTTTTATTTTGAGGCACAGGCTAAGTTGCTGAGGCTGGCTTTGAACTTGCAATCCTTCTGCGTCAGCCTCCCAAGCTGCTGGGATCACAGGCGTGCTCCATCACACCCGACTAGACCCATCCATTTGGAGGAGTCAGCTCCTTCCTGAACTTCAGGTCTTGAGGCAGGAGAAAGCGTTTTCTATCTCCTGCCCTTCTGTTGGCCACAGGGATCTGTGTCAGTACCCAGAATACGAAAGTCGTCTTCCTGGCGGGTGGGGGCAGGGAGGCTGGTGGAAAGCTGCTTAGAGATAAACCGATGTTCTGTGTCTTATTTAGGCAAAAAGCTCAGGCTTTAGGCCAATTCCGGATCTTGTGCCAGGGAGGACTAGGTTGGTGCTGGGACACTGGTCGGCCTGGATTGGGCCTGTTTGAAGTTTATCCCTAACAAAAAGGGTTGGTAGTCCACCTCCTGCAGGGGGCGCTGCAGCCGAATGTCCCAGGGTTGGGCTTTCCTGCCTTTCTCCAGACACTCCTTGCCCAGCCACCTCAGGGATCTTTCTAATGAGCAAATCTGCATATCATTCCCTTGCTTTAAAATCTTCCATGGCTCCCCATTGCTTCTGGGCAAAATTTAAATTTCTGAGCCTGACCTAAAAAGGGTTTGATGATCTTGACCTGCTGACTTTGCCAGCTTCCTAGTCGGGCACCCTGGGCTCTCACTTCAAACTCCAGTCAGACCCTGAAATTGCCCCTTCGCTCTGTGTGACTCTGTAACTCTAGATACGCTGGGCTCTGGCCCTTTTGGGACTTTGCATGCGCTGTTCCCTCTGCCTGGAAGGCTTTGCTCTATTCTTCTGTCTAGCAAATTCCCATCTATCTTTTAAGACTCAGCTCCAGGGCCTCTTCTACAGAGTCTCCCGGGATTGCCTAGGCAGAATTAATTTGCTCCCCACGTTCACGTTTGGACTGTGCTGGTACCGACCGCCATCATAGCAACACCAAGGATCCACGCCAAGGATCGCTTATCTTTCTTGTTCCTAGTCCAGTACTTAGACTTTAGTCTAGGTGCTAAGGAAGTGTTGGTCATCTGTGTGGCATCTTGGGTTGTTTGCCATTAAATCCTGGCAATAATCAACACAGGAGTACTGAGTATTTATTGCACTGGGCACTGCCTGGAACCTGACCTCTCTGTTACTTTGAGCAAGTTTTTTTTAACTTCTCTGTGCCTCTGTTTCCTCATCTGTAAAATGTAGTTATTCCTAGCACTTAGTTTATGGCATGCTAGTGAGAAATAAATGAGATAATACAAGTCCAGTGTGTCAGAGATGACCCCAATTAGCACAGAGCCGGCACACAGGAAACACGAAATAAATGTTAACCCCAATAATAATAACAACAATAATGTGTCACAATTCTATCGTATTATTATATGCTAATATTGCATGCTGTATTTATAATCATGTGAATATTATCATGATTATTCATGTTCCTTGCTCTCCTTGAACTGACTGGGCCTCCAACGCTCCCTGGCTGCTTCGCCCCGCACTTGGCAGATGGGACGTGGATCATTTTAATTAGGTTTTATTGGGCTGTTATATGGGTCATAATTGTGGCCATTATTCATTTTCATGGGGCTGCTGACACTGCCTTGATTTGGACTTGGTATCTTGACGAGACAAGTCCCCACATCACAAAGATCCCTGCTTGAGGGGCCAGGGCTGTGGCAGGGAAAGGATCTTTATGAGCCCCAAACGCAGATTCTAGAGACGTTCATGACCCGGAGCCCATCAGAGAAAGAGGGAGCTTGTGGTTCTCCCGCATGGGTGTTGGGGCCTCCCCATGGGGAGTGGGGGCGCTCACCCCACCTGGCAGATGCTCATCACCAGAGCCCAGTGGCCTGGCCAGCGTCTGGCACAGAGGAGACAATGCAAGAATATTGGCTGAATGAAGCCCTATTTCAAGAGGTCAGAGCACAGACTGGGGCCAGCAGAGGCCGGGGCACAGGCTCATGGGTCCCAGCTTTGTATGTTGTACACTGTCTTGGTTCACCCCATGTGATGCTTGCGTGTAGCCATGGCCAGAGGCACAGTTAGTCATTTATACTGGGGTGCTATGGTTTGGATGCATTAAGTCCCCACCAAAATTCATACTGAAATTTCATGGTCCATGTATCAGTGTTGGAGGTGGGGCCTTTAAGAGGGAGGGGTTAGCATCTTTCTTGAGAGACTGATTATTAGTTCCCTGGGAGCCCATTAGTTATTGAGAGAGTAGGTTTTTTTTTTTTTTAAAGAAAGAGGGACAGTTACAGACAGAAAGAATCAATTTTATTTAGTTTTTCATGTGACTTTTATTGCACTTCGTTGTGTACATGGTGCTGGGGTTCAAACTCACGTACTTGCACATGCTAGGCAAGTGCCATAACCACTGAGCCACCGCTCCAGCTCCAAGAGTAGGTTGTTATAAACTACCCTGGCTCCTCTTCTCAGTCTCCCTGGCACACATACCCCTTCTACATGTGCTCACTTGGCCTTTCCACTTTTTCTACCATGAATTGAAGCTGAATGAGGCCCTCACTGGAAACTGACCAGATGCTGGTCCTTTCCTAGCCTCCAAGGCTCTGGGCCACAATAAACCTCTTTTCTTCATAAGTTTCTCAGCCTCAAGTATTTTGTTACAGCAACACAGAATGGATGAAGACTTTGGAGAAAGGTTAGTGTGGATGCATGGTACCCTCTTTCCCATGAGCCTTGACTATCCGGGTCAGCGTGTTCTCAGGCTCGGCACAGATGGACTATTGCCCAGCAATAGTCAGAAAGGAGTCATGTTTCGCAGTCTCATTATTTTGGACTTGTCCCTATGACTTGCTTTGGACAATGAAACATTAGCAGACTTGAGAAGAAACCGTGAACTGCCCATGTGCTCTGGCTCCTGAGCTCCTGTGTACACGCTGGTGATCTGCTGTCATGATGGACACGTTCACGTTAGCCCTGGAAGGAGTCTGCAGGAAACAGACCTGACCCTGTTTATAGCCTGGAGTCACAAACACCTTTTAGCTTGAAGCAGAGCTGCCCCCGAGATAAGCCCAGTTACCCTGTGGACCCAGAGCACAAGAATAGGTGCTTGTCATCAGGGTCCTTGAGTGTCAGGGCGTCTGTGACGTGGCATTAGCGTAGCCGTAGCCGACAAATACAGAGGCCCGAGGCATCTCCATTAAAATGTGTTCCATACTTTGGGCTTTTGTGTAAAATTATGTGTGAAATAAGATTTGCTGAAAACAGATTGTAAACCTCTATCTAGGGCTGGAGCAGTGGCTCAGCGATTACGGCGCTTGCCCAGCATGCATGAGTACGCAAGTTTGAACCCCAGCACCACGTACACAACAAAGTCTCGGAGCAGCAGAGGCCACAAGAAAAACTAAATAAAATTGATTCTCTCTCTCTCTCTCTCTCTCTCACTGTCCCTGTCTCTATTAAAAAAACAAACAAAAAGCTCTATCTAGGTGATTTTCCTCTCCGGGGAACATTTGGCAATGACTGAAGACATTTCTGGGTGCACTAACCAGAGGAGAGGGGTGCTGGTCTCTAGTGAGTAGAGGCACTGGACCATCCACAACAAAGAACTCTCTGGCTCAGAATGTGAATAGGACCGAGGGAGAGAAACTCTCAGTCTCCCGCACCAAGTATCTGTCTTTCCTCTCCCTCTCCCTCCCTTTCTCCTTCCATCCTCCTTTCCTTCCCCTTTCTTCATATTTCTTCCTCCTAAACAAGATAGATGCGTGACCAGCCCTCCAGGAATTCCTTTTGAGTGGGGATCTCAGACAATATAGGTGTGAACCAGAGAAATAAAGATGATAAACGCTATGTGGGTGGCTGTGAGGGAGAACAGCAGAGGGGCCCCGTGTAGATGAGAGATAAGGAAGTCCTGACAAATGCAGAGGAGGAGAAGGAGATAGCCACCGGAGAGCCATTGGAAGAGTGCTCCTGGCTTCAGGACCGTGGTGGGGAAAACTCTACGCATAGCGGGGAGCAGAGTGAGCCTCTGTCCGAACCCACCTGCTCAGGTGTGGGGCTGGAGTTTGCAAAAAGATTTCCATGATCCCCAGGTGCCTTGTGGAACTCTTAGAAATTTCCGTGGACCCAGAGTCTCAGTTCATGAAGGTCTGAGCTTAACCAGGAAGTCACCTCAAAGCCCAGGGCTGGAAGCTGATGGCATCCATCGTGACAGAATTTGCAGTGTTTTCATTTGAGCACCAAATGGACTGGGCAGAGAGGAGCCTAACCTCACCTGTGACGTAGGCACCTGCCCAGGTGGCTCAGCTGGATCTGGGTACTGAGTCCTGCAAAATGGTTCACTTCCACCTTGGCCCCTTCCACGGCAACCTCCATGGAAAAGACAGAATACAATGGGGCCACTGCATCCCACCCTGTTCTCAGGAGCAAATCCAGCTCTTGGCTGTGGCTGGCAAGGCTCCTGGTGGTTCAGTCCTTGCCCAGCCCTCTGGCCCCATCCCACCCTACTTGCTCTGGGGACCTCAGGGACTGGCTCACAACTTTCCTGCCCTGGACATGAAGCCCTCGGCCACCTTTCTCTTCCCAAGGTGTGACATGCTTTCGGGACTTGGATCTTCAGCCTTGTTATTCCCTCTTGCCTGGGGTGGTTTTCCTGGAGTATTTTTGCCTGGGTGGCTGCCTTCCATCCTGCAGGTTTCGGCTAAGACAACTCCTCCTTGAAAAAACATTTCCATGGGGCTGCAGCGCTGGCTCAGCGGTTTCGGTTTCGGTGCTTGCGGGGACCTGGGTTCAAACCCCAGCACCACGTTCACAACTAAGTGTTGGAGCAACTAAGGCCATGTGAAAAACTAAATAAAGTTGTTTCTCTCTTTCTGTGCCTCTCTCACTGTCCCTCTCTCTTTAAAAAAAAAAAAGAAAAAAAAATCTCTAACCACTTAATCCTGAATTGCCCCCTTGTCCCAGTTATTCTTGATCTCTACACTCCATGTGTGTCCTCCACCCTGGAATCATTTAATCCACCATGGAATTATTCTCTTTATGTCCTCCTTACGTGCTCTCCTTACTTACCTGGGCCCCTTGGGATGGTGCCTATCACATAGAAGCTGCTCAATAAATTCATACTGAATAAATACTGAATAAATAATGCATTCCCCATGATGTTCTAGGGGGATGCAGGGGCCAATACTGGCCATGGCTGCCCCTGTGTGACTCTGAGCAATAGCATGAGTCAGGAGGTCCAGGCTGGCGGAGTGACACGGTGTGTGTGCGTGTGACTAACGGCAGGACAGTGTTATGGGCTGGAGTGTGTTCTCACCCAAAATGCACTGCCGATGTCTCAACCCCGGCGCCCCAGAAGATGATCTTATTGGAAGGTAGAACCTTTTCAGAGGGAATCAGGAGGTCACCGGGTGGGTCCTAGTCTAACGTGACTGGTGTCCTTATGAAAAGGTTAAATTTGGAGACAGGCACAGTGAGAATGCCACGTGTGGCTGAGGCAGAGTATGCACACCCAGGAACGTGACGCTGCTGGCAAACCACTGGACGGGAAGCTGGGGAGAGGCGATGACCGGAATCTTCCTCACAGTCCTTGGAGGGAGCCAAGTCTGCTGACACCTTGATCTTGGACTTCTAGGGTTCAGAAGTGTGGAAAGTGTTTACGCCACCCGGTTTGTGGTGTTTGCTAAGGCAGCTGTGGGAGACGAATCCAGACAGGTTGGAGGCAGTGAGCCTGCTTGGGGGCTTGGGGAAGGAGGAGCTGGGCAGGGTCTGCATTTGAGTGGGGAGTGGGCTCCGGCTGGGATGGGGGAGGTGGGGTGGGGGCTCTTCTGCTAATTCCCATTTTGGCCCTGGGAAAGGCTGTGATGGAAGCTTCTGGTCAGTGCTGGCCTGGGGCCCTGACCCAGCCCTCCAATGTGTGTGTGATGTGTGTGGTGTGTGTATGGTGTGTGTGTGTGTGTGTGTGTGTGTGTGTGTGTTCAGGATGTGGGTGAGGCAGGCCCAGAAGGGGAGGCAGAACCCAGGCATAAAGAGGACAGGGAGCAGCAGAGCCTTAGAGCTGGCAGTACCTTCTCTCCTGGAAGAGAAAACGAAGCGGCAGGTTGGCTATAGTTCTTCAGCTGAGCCCTGTCCCTAATTACTGCTCAGACTGAGCCCTTGGGCAGCGCTGATCTGGCCCATCTGCAGCTTCTGAAGGGCCCAGGATCCAAGCCAGGTGTTGGCGTGTGGGTCCTTGTGGTCAGTGAGCGGGGAGAGGACTTTAATTAAAGAGCTAATTACTATGATTCCACTGGAACACGCTTAGCCTCCCAGCCAGTCTGGAGCAGGACTCCCTCTGCACCTGGGTTTCAGGGCTTGCTTGGGTGTGCGTGGGTTGTGTGTGCCCAGGATGTGTGCAGGAGGGTGTCCGTGTGCTTGAGCACTGTATGTGTGTGTGATCCTGTGCACCTGCGTGGCAGAGATTCCACATGTGTGCCCTGCATTTCTCTTTGTGCCTCTGGGTATGCAGTAGATTCCTGGGAACAGCCACACATGTCCCGTTGTGGCCACGTGTATGCAGGTGAGCAAGGGGATAAACCCAACATGTGCCCACAAGGTTCAGGCTCATGTAATTGTCTCCTTCCTGCGACTAGAGCTTCAGTCATTATGTGTGTATGCGTGTTGTGTGTCGCTGGTTGTTGTGCAATTGTGTGTGTGTGTACAGTGTGAGCGCGCATGTGTTTGCAAACAGGGCTCCGGCTCCAGCGCCAGCCCCACGTAGCATCTGGGTTTGCATTGCGCTTCTGTGCGGTCTGCCCAGGGGAGGGGAGCATGTGGAGACTTTGGGGAGAGGGTGAAGAGAGGTTGGTCGTGGGGTTGGGGGCTGGCAGCGGGAGCTCAGCCCTGCCTGACATCCTTCTTGGCTTTGCTGGACTGAGCGGGGAGGCTGTTCTAGACAGCTGGTCCAGGGGCAGAGTGGGAGGCTTGACTCCACGCAGGGGTGGATAGGTCCATGGGCACAGTTAGCCTTCCAGGGGTGAGCACTCTGCCTCCCACTTATGTGCTGGTCTCTTTGACCCTGCAGGGTGCGGGCTGGGTGCTGAGGGGGAAGGGGAGCTTCTTCACTCCAGGGGGATCCAGAGGAGGGGCTGCAGGCAGTTTCCTGGGTCCAGCAGCTCTCTTGGGGGAGACCTGGGGTGCACAGAGAAGCCTGGTGAGCTCTTCATGGCTGAGGAAAGACTGTGTCCCAGGCTGGGCACAGCCTCCTGGGGGGCCAGCGGAATCGGGAGAGAGAGAGGCACAAGGAAAACACTGATCATCTTGATGGTGTGTCTTCCTTTCTCCACCATTCGGATCCTTCCCCTAGGAACCTGAGGCCTCTCCAGTGTCCCTAGACACCAGCAAAGGAGAGCTGTCCTCCAAGTCCTAGGTAGATGCGTCCTGGGAAGCTCACTTAAAGATGGTTTCTCTTTGTGTTGGGTTAGGAAATCAAGGGGGGCATAGATCACAGGCCCCGGAGCTCCTGGAGCTTCCTGTTCCCCTAGCCCTCTTGGGCTGTGAAGCAAGTGGATGTGCTGTGGTCCCCGCAATGTAGAGGGCTGGAGGCTCCTTGCTTGAAAGAGCTTCGTAATTTGTCCTGCTGGAGAGAGGTCAGACAGAAGTTGTTGAAACACTAGCCTATGTTTTACTTTTTTATTTTTCCACAGTCTTTTATTGGTGATGTAGTTGAACATATTGATGGGATTTCTTGTTACATATTTGTACATGCACACAAAATAACTATATAATTTGGCCAATATCACTCCCCAGCTTTCCCTCCCCCTATTTCTACCACTTGGTCCACTTGGTCCTTTGATTTTTTTAGAATTAGAGTTTTATGGTTATACATAGCTGTTGGGTTCAGCCCGACAAAGTCATACAAGCATGAAAATAAATTCTGGGTCATGTTACCCCGTTTCCCCTCCTCCTTTTCCTTCCTTCTCCCCTTCTCTTTCCTATACTCTACTGTTTCCTTTAGCTCACCTATTAATTTGTATTTGATTGGTTCTGTATGTAATATTATCCTTCTAAGTTTCCTTTAGTTTACTCTAACTTCTGCATAGGAGAGAAAACATTAGATCTTTGAGTTTCTGAGTTTGGCGAATTTCTCTTAGTATGAAATTCTCTATTTCCATCCAGCGAATGCTATGCTTTCGTTCTTTTTAGTAGCTGAGAAGAACTCCATTGTTTATATACGTATATATCACAAGTTCTTAATCTATTCATCTAATGATGGGTGTCTGGGTTGATTCCATGGTTTAGCTATTGTGTGTTTTCTACTTTTAAAAGACGCCTTTCATGAGTTAATTAGCTTATAGCAGCAGCAGTAATCATGATGACTGTAAGAATATTGAGGGCCACCAATAGCTCAGATAGCAACTTTTTTTTTTTTTTTAAAAGAAAGGGGACGTGAGAGGGAGAGAAGCAATTTTTATTTAGTTTTTCACGGGACCTTCATTCCTCAGACACTTTGTTGCTTATGTGGTGCTGGAGTTTGAACTCCGGTAGTCGTGCATGCCTGGCAAGCACTGTAACTGCTGAGCCACTGCTCCAGCCCAGATAGCAACCTTCTGATTATTAGAACGAGGCAGCATTGCAAGGCAAATAGGTGACGAAAGGTGTCCCCTTTGGTGCCAACGAGAAGAAGGCCCTCTGCATTTGGAGGTGCATGGCTGAGGGAGGGCAGATCAGACTCCCCTTGTGCAGGGCCAGCACCCCTGTGGCTAGGTGCCTGGCGCAGGGATCCACATGTCGGGTGAGAGCCGACATTTTCAAGTGCTCACTGTGCCGGGAGTTTGCACGTTATCTTGCTCCCCTCTCTTAACAAGGCTGTGACCCAGGAATCGTTAACTCTGCGTTGTAGTGAGGTTTTCCTGCTAGAGGCCACATAGCTTTTAAGAGCTGCATTTCATCTAGGAAGTCTGTGTCTGGATCAAAATTCTTAGGCACAAGGTTGCAGGTGAAGCCTGGGCAGGTCAGAGGGCGGGGGTGCACCATCTTCCGCGGAGCTCCAGGTTGGCAGGTAAGGAAAGGAGAAGGGAGCCTAGGGGGTGCTGTGCTTCCTGCCCATGAATCCTCCCTCATCCTGTCTTCCGCAGATGCAGTCTGACTCTAAGTCCTTTTCCTGACTGCGTGCAGGGCAGACAGGAAGTGCCCAGGGTTAATGTGCTGGGGGCAGCCCCCAGCCGCAGACCCTGGGATTGGTGGATAAATACCCTAGCTCTCCTGCGTCCTTTCTCCTTCAGGTGATAAGTTGAATCTTTCTTGGCCGCATCTTCTAGAAGTTCCCAGTGGATGGAACCCCAGTGTTCCCCAGGGTCACTGGCTCATGAAAGGCCCTCTGTTGGGTCTCTTCCCTCCCCTGCCTCACTTTCCCACGCCTGAAGCTTTCCTGGGACCACCTCCCAAATAAACCACTTGCTCTCAGGCCCTGGCCTCAGGGTATGCTCCTGGGGGTTCTTGGACTAAGACAGAAGTCCTATGACCATCTTTCATTTCCCCAGAAGACAGGAACTTAAAGAGAAAAGGAAGCAGTTATGGAAAGTCTGCTTTTGGAGCAGGACAGTTGAGCTCAGAGAGGTTCATCTCAGCAAGTGGCTCATGCAGGGCTGGGCCGGCAGGAAGACTGTGTGTGTGCAATGGAAAACGTGTGCATGCGTATGATGGGAGTATCACAGGTCACAACACAGACAATTTCTAGGCACCAAGCAGGGCACACATTTAAAAAAATTTTCATTGGTGAATTCTAATTATATAAAATTGTGGGCTTTGTTGTTACATATTCAGACATGCGCACAACACAATTTGGTCCATTTGATTCCCAGATACCTCCTCTTTCCCTCCCCTGCTACCTCCTCACCTAGTCTTATGGCCCTATGGAGTCTCCATTCCAGATTGGAAAATTAGTACAGAAACAGGGTGGGTGGTCGGAGTGACAGGTGTTTACTGAGCACACAGCAAGCATGGTGCACACACACCTGTGTTTGAACCCTAACTCCGCTGTGTGATCTTGGGGAAGTAACTGCACCTCTCTGAACCTCCTCAGCCTCTGAGATCAGCTCCTTTGAGTTCTGAATTTGCCCTCACACATGACTTACAAGAAGTTTTAGGCTGCTGGGGAGAGGGTCACATCTCTAGCCTTGGAGTGAACATCAGCTTCCCTCTTATTCTCTTTCAGACCTCAGGTGCTCTCCCCTGAGTGGGATGGAGTTTCAGCCCCCACAGACGCGCATAACTAACACCACTGTGCAGCTTACTGAGCCAGCCTCCTTAGAAACCTGCTGGGTGTAGAAACAGCAAAATTGTTGTCTTCTTGCATCCACATGAGATACGGGGCTTTTGAGCAATATTTACATAAACAGAATTTGATATCTCCTAATGATGTGAGAATCACTTCAGTAAAATGAACTCTGAGAACACCACCGGCTCTGTAAAGAGAAAAGGAGCTTTGCAAATCGGTCCTTTTTGAGCTGTTTGAAGAGCTCCCCAAAACGCATGCTCACCTAGACACACAAATGTGATTATTACGATTGTCCCTTTAGCTAAATTTTCACTGAAAAATGAAGGCTGTTCCCACCTCACAGTTGAGGAAAAGAATCGCAGAGATGTTGTGTGCTTTGTCTTATAGATGAGTCGGAATGCTTTTTGTTACAGGTAATGAAAAACTCAATTAAAATAGTCTTCAACAGCGAGGGGAAATTCACTAGCTTGGACGTCGAGATGTCTGTGCGCAAGGGTTGACTCATGACCCCTCGGTGACTCATGCCTTTCTGCTCTCGCTCATGCCCTGCCATTCTGAGAAGCTCCCTGTTTGCAGGTAGGTTCGAAGCTCTTTTGTATGTGTGACACTCCTGCACGAGACATGGTGCCTGGTGCTTTAATGGACCCACTTTATGGAGGAGTGAGTTGAGACCTAGGTTCCATCTCCAGGGCTCCATCTCTTCCTCCATGGTGCCTGACCAAAGTGCCAGGCATTGCCTCCGTGACTCAGCCCCTTCCAGGCTTCTGAGCTGGTTGCAGGAAGACATTTCTTTTGTCCATCCTCCCAGATGCCCTAGTGCAGGGAGAGACCACCTTGGTTCCAACCGCAAGAGGGCCAGGCGTTTTAGGCTGATCACCAGTGACTGTGAGCAAGACCTGGCTGGGAAGGTGTCTGGGGGACACTGGGCATTCTTGCTCTTTCCCAAAATGGTACCTATTCACAAAATGTTTTAGGGAGTGACAGGAGAAAGTTGTTAAATTAAATTAAGGATTGGAGGATGGAGAAAGGAGGGGATAGAGGAACAGTTACAGGAATGTATGCAGAAAGCCTGACTCAGATGCCATCCCCCTGAAAATCAGGTGCCACTGCTATCAACTTACGAAAGAAACTTCTAGACTATTCACCCTAACCAACCCTGGAGTGCCAAATACTTCTGCTTAACACACTTTCCCCACTTGGATTATCCTACTCCTTTCATAAATAGGCAGTGTGAATTCAATGTCAGGAACTCATGCCTCATTCCCCAAATTTCATTATAAAAACACTCCCACTCCATTGACTCCATGGACAGAGTCCCAGCTCCTGTTCAGCTTCACTGCTGGGAGTAGCCAAGTTAGGACCCAGAACCTAGTTGTTTACTTTTTCTGTCTCTAATTTCTATATTGGCTTAATAGACCCTTTTATTTCAGAGAGCTGTTAGCCTCAAGAGTTTTAGTTTAATAGGACTCACCAAAACTTTCTCAGCAGCAGCTGAGAAAATACGAACTTGGAGCACGCAGATGTGCTATGTCAGTTTAGGTAATGCTAGCTACTGTAATAAGTAAGCCCTGATATCTCAGGGACTCATGACAATGAAATTTATTCCTTGTTTTCAGAAAGTATACTTGGTGGCAGGATCAGGAGAGGGTCTGCTCCACAGAGCCATCTGGAGGTCCAGGCTGATGGAGACTGCCTTCCATCCATGACTGCCAAAGTCACCCTGGATTTCACCAGCTAGAGCCTGGAGGACAGCACAGGGGAGGGTTGGCATGGGCCACACGTGCGAGTGGTGCTCAATTCTTCTTGTTTCACTGGCTGGAACTCAGCCATGTGGCTGTGTGCAGCCTCAAAGGAGAGGAAAACCAGGTGTGTATGAAGAACAGGAGATGAGCTTGGAAAGTCATGGTGGTCTCTGCCACGCTTAGTTTTAAACCTGGAAACTGCTCCACAATTTATGGAATCTTAATTCCTTTATCATGTCTGAGTTTCACCAGGACAGGGGCCATGCTGCTCTGAATCAGAGCTGAAACCCCACCAACTGGCCTGGAGCCCAGCACTTAGTAGGCACTCCATGAATATATGTTGTGGAAATGAATGTATGGGTGAATTAATATGAGTGCATGAATGTTAAGAGGTACTCTTTAAAAATTCTTCCTCGGTAAATATTCCCACCTCCGTGTTCCATGTGATGTGCCAGGGTGGAGGGTTTGGGGAGAGGGCTTAGGGAGATGTGGGGGTGGAAGAGACATGGCGAGGAGGAGGAGGGGCCCCTTCCTCCCAAGCCTACTGGAGCCAGACTATAAATAGTTCCAGTTGGAATCTGACTGCAGATTCCTCCAGCAAAGTCAGCATCCCCAGGACCTCTCATCCTAGATGGGGACGAGGAGTGCTTCCTCATTAATCACGGCTCTTTAATTAACAGCTCTGAGCCGGGAACAAAAGGTGCTTACTGGGAGAACGCCAGCAGCCCTGAACTCTGGCCGCCTGTTTTTATTTGGAGGACCTGGCGCCTTGGGGAGCGGGCCTGGCAGGGGATGGAGTTTGGAAGGTGAGCAGCTGGCACGGCGGCCGCCTGTCTTCACCTTGGACATCACCTCTTGACGCTGACTCCACTCCAGGCAAGTTGCTGGCTGCTCTGTCCCCTGCAAGCCCAGCCTGAGTAATTGGTCTGGGGTGGGTCAGGCAGCAGAGTCCTCAAAGTTCCCCAGGTGACCCTAATGTGCAGCACAGTTTGAAATCAGTGCTCTGGGGATGGCAGGCCAGGCGGAGGGCACTGAAGCTGACGGAAAGCCTGGTGGAGTGACCCAGGGTGAACACGTGCTTGGGAAGTGCCTAAGATCCTGGGGGTCAGGGGTCCCTCTCTTCTCCAAGTTGGTGGCTGTGGCCAAGTTGGAAGGGAGCCAGGTACAGTCAGCTTCTCATTCGATGCCTCCCAAAGATACTCAGAGGAGTGTTGGACCACAGACGCAGGGACTCAGGGCAGGGGCTGGGCAAGTGGGAAGCCCGGGCAGTATACCTCTCCCCAGTGTGTCCCTGACATGCTCTTGAAACCTATTTCTTCCATCCTTCATCCAATCATGGATGAACGGCTCATTGGGCCGACCTGGGTTATTACAGAGTCCTGTTAGCCTGGGGCTCCTGGGCCTTCATGTCTTCATCTATGACATGGGGATGTCACACTTCAACATTCCCAGAGACTTTGCCTGTAGAAAGTTCTCAGAGAATACTTGTCTAAAGCCAAAAGCACAAATCAGTTTTCATTTTATACTCCGGACCTAATTGACTGACTGTTACCACCTGGAAAGGATTTCAAGACCAAACTGGGACTCAGGGGAAAGGTTGGTGGGTTGAATACTGATGTCTGACAGGGGTACAGGAAGAGGGACAGGATGGCTCAGATGGCGTTAATTTGCCATCCTTGGTCTAGGTGTGGACTTTCTGAAGCTGATGGCTATGTCTTCTAAAAGTTCATTTTTGTGTTCTCAAAGTTTAGCGGAGAGTCTAGTATCTGTTAAGTGCACAAATATTTATGGAAGAAGTTTTTGTTTTTCTAATTGTGAGTCCCTTGGCTTTTTCTAGCCCATCTTTCACTAGGTCTTTTCTTCACTGGAGGCATTACACTTACGGAGTGTGTATCTCTTCTCTCCTTCCCTGGAGTGATGGTACCCATTTCTCTAGGTTCTTTGTGGGAGGGGCTGATGGAACCAAGCAAGCGAATCTGTGCACAAGTGAAAGTCAGTCCCTCCCCTTGCGCCTCAGCTGTCGGCTGTGAAATACAAGAACAACCCGAATTCCTCATGTATTATCCTATAATGACACAATTAAGCAAATCTAAAATGCCTAGAAAGCACAAATGCTCCGGGTTGGTTCACTTCTGAATTCCAAAGACCAAAATCCATCTTTCTTTCCCGCTCTTCCTCAGACAACCGCCCCAGGGGTCAAGCATACATTTTCACATCCTCCTTTCTTGTTCTATCTTCTTTCTTTTACTCTGAAGTCCTTATTCTTCCAGCTCCCAAACCTTAGCGCTCCCTCGCATTCCTTTCTATCCACCGAGAACCAAACAAAGTGCCTGTTTTCCAGCTGCTGCTCCTAGCCATAGGCATTCCCTCCCGATGCAGGACGTGCCGCCTCTGTCCAGGGTCCTGATTCCCGCCACAGTCTCAAGCAGGGGTTAGAGGTTAAGAATTCATCCCGGGGAGCAACGTGGCTAGTTGGCACTTTTTCCAAAGCAGTGTTCGCCCCAACCCACTTAAGAACTTAGTAGGTGTGCAGATTCCCAGACCCCAGCTAGGACAGGAGAGTAGACTCTCTGAGAATAGAGATTAAGAATCCATGAGCCTCAAGCACCCAAGCAATTGTGATTCACTTGACGTGCAGCAATAGCGTAGATAATCTTCCTCGAGATAGAATCTCATTTCAAGAGTTCCTTGGGGTGTCCTGTGTTTCTCTCTGCTGGATTCAGCCCTTTCAGCTGGTTTGAGCCACGGTTTTCAATCTGTACTTCACACTTGACCCAAGACCGATTGTACCAGGAGTTTTTGCCTGTGGGCCCCTGGCCTTGGTGCTTCTAAAAGTCTTCTAGGTAATCTGGGTGAGTGTCCACCACCAGGATTTGAGAGTGATTTTGAGAGCCCTGGGATCTCACCTTTCATAAAGAAGGGGATCCTATTCTCCTTATTTCAAGAGAGTAGAATTCTGTTTGTTCACTTTCTTTGTCTTAGTGATGGAAGCAGGCTAGGAAGCTGACTGGCCCTGTGTGCAGTGGACAGAGCTATGCATATTAAAACTACTTTTCACTTACACATGTGGCTCTTGTTTCTTCCTCTCACCTCTGTGAAACTGGCATGGAATTGTGAAAATTTGCCCATCTTCTGCTGTAAGCAGTTTAGTGCTCTTATTTCTCTGTTCTTCCAACCTACGTTGCTGGCAGTATGGTATTGGATAAAGACTTAGGCTGTGGGGGCTGGAGTGGTGGCTCAGTGGTTATGGCACTTGCCTAGCATGCACAAGGATGTGGGTTCAAACCCCAGCACCACATAAACAATGAAGTGTCAGGGCAATGATAGCCACATGAAAAACTAAATAAAATTGTTTCTCTTTTTTTTTTCACTCTCACTGTCCCTCCCTCTTAAAAAAAAAGATTCAGGCTGGGCACCGGAGGGATAGAGACCCTCTCAGGACAGGCTGGCTCCAGCACACCTCTGGTCTCCTCCTTCTTTAGGAAACTCACCCTTGCTCTGGCACAGCCATCACCAAAGAACCTTCTCATCTTTGCATGAACATCACAGAGGGGAGCCCAGTATCTTGTTGGTCAGCTTCCTCCATATTCGAGAACCTTGGGGATCCAAATTCATCCCACCCTGTTGGTTGCAGAACCATTTTTCTCTCAGCTAATTTTCATCCTGCAGATCTCAGGGAGCCATCCTGATACCCCATTTCACCTGTACCCCTCACTCCAATTCTGACTGCGCTAAGCTTGTCTCTATCACACCATGATTGTCATTATATTTGGTTGTTTACCTTTTTTATCATTTATCTCCCAAACCAGATTCTAAGATTCATTAAGAGTAGGGACCAAGCCTGCTGTGTTCACATAGTGGGGAAATCTCCTGGAAATAAATAAATGTTGCACTTGAATTCCATAGTTTGAGTTGAATAGAGGGACGATTTGCATGGTCATGGGTTGCTTTAGTGGAATTCAAAAGGGGTCCAGAGCTAGCAATATCACAAAACTGTGACTAACCCCATGATTGAAGGAAAGAAATAGTCCTGGAATCCAAAGAGGAGAGAGGTACCTATGGGAGCTGAAGCCTTCAGTCAGCAACCTAGCAAGTACCACAACCATACTCTCCTGCTGCTCCCTGATCTACTGTTGAGTGGTCCCAGCTGGAAACAAGAGGGACTGAGAGGTCATTGCTGTTTCTTCAAGATCGTCCTCCTGGGGAGCAAGACAGGGTGGAGAGGGTTCCAGTGCATCTGGAGGGGCCAGCAGATAACCCATACCCACTGTCGTGTGCCCAGAGCCTAGCATATAGTAGGTGTTAAGTGTTTGTTGAAGTGGTGAAATCTGCATCTATAATGAAGGGGGCTGTCACGCCACCTGAGTCTCCAGGTCCAGTTCCCAGTTGGTTCTGTTTGACTTTTTCTCCCTGCAGTTCTGAGATTGAACACAGGGTTTCACGCATGCTAGGCAAGCACTCTGCAACTGAGCTACATCCCCAGCTCTCCAACTCATTCTATTAACCTTCACATATGCAGTTTTGTGACCCCTCTCCCAGCTGGTTCACTTTTTGGAGTGCACTCAAGATAGTAAAGTCTCTCTAAAGTGCACAGAGCAGGTGTGGTCTGATTGCAGAGGGCAGTAGCTTCTCTCCCTGTAGCCTCTCTTAGTACAGCCTGGGATCCCAGTGTGTTTTGGGGGTACATACCACGATGCCTCCTTGATGTCAAGAGAAATCTCTATGTATTAACATGAGCTGTTGGGTACATAAATTAAATTCTGTAATGTAGATCTGCTTAGGACATGGTCTTACCAGAGATTATAGGGTTTGACCCAAGCTGAGATTCAGATTGGCAAACAGCAAGTGGGCATACTTCCACGGTAGACGCTCTATCAATCACAGCCACTCTTTTCTGGTACACTTCTGAATCCTTCTCCACACAGTGCTTTAGGCAGTCCTAATCTCCTGGAGGTGGCATATGAAATAAAACCTAGTGATCATTCTTGTTTTAGGTGTTCTTTGGACCTGGGTTTGGGGAATGGCTGTAGAAACATAAATATCTTAATGAGGAAAATGTGTTTCTATTGTGTGCTTGACCACGGAGTATCTACCTAATAGGGTCTTTGTGAGGCATAAACAGGGATGCAAGTGAAGTACAGAGCACAGTGCCAGAATCATGACAAGTCTTCAGATCTCAGAGGTTTGCAAAGGTAACTGTATATTTAACAAATAGAGCTACTCATCCTATTTGCAGAGAAAGTCAGCCATGCCTGTGGGGATTTGCTAAGCAGAACCGAATGAATTCCAAGTGAGAATAAACCTGTAACTAACTCATAGGGCAGCCAGAAGTTCAGGATGGGGAAACTGAGGTATAACTCTTATCTGGACCTGGAGTGAGCTGCACAATCAGACACTTTTTGACTCGGTGTGGCTTCTGGGCTGCCCCAGACAGCCAATGTGTTTGCGCAAGATGATAGATGGGCTTCTGCCTCAGTTTCTCTGTCTGGAACCCAGCTTATTTATCAGGGGCCCTGACTATTGACTTTCTCATGGTTGGATGGATGTCATTACTAAATTTTCAGTTGCTGATCCCTGTTCCAGCCTGCCTCACCTGATGAATTCCTATTCGTCATGTTGGACAGTGCTGTCCAGTGGACGTGAGGCCAGCCACAAATGCCAGACATCTATGTGCTGCAAAACATTCAAGTAGTCATGTTCAAAAAAGTAAACAGAAAGGTGAAATACATTTCAATAATACATTTTATCGAGTCCAACATATCCAAAATCTTATTTCAACATGCAATCAATATAAAAACTAGTTCCCCGTGGTGCATTCTTTTGGTTTCCTTGTATCAAGGTTTTGAAGTTAGTGTGCATTTCACACTTGCAGCCTATTTGTGTTTGCGTGGGCAACATTTGAGCACTCTTAGCTGCATGTGGCTAGTGGCTAACCTACAGGACAGCACAGGTTTAGGTTTTAGGAAAACCTACATCCTCAGAGATGTCCCCAAGCCTGGACCTATTTGCTCCCACTTTGGGGTCCACTTATGAAAACATTACCATGCTTTGTTGATACTAGTAGTATACAATTTCTCTTCCCATCTAGATAATAAGTTTCATAAGGATGGCCACAAAAGGTGCTTCTTTGGTACACCTGTCTGCCCTGCTTGCCTGACATAGAAAGGGGCTCAATAAACGCACATTGAGTGAACAAATTAATAGGGCCCTCTCTAGTGCATGTCTTCTCGGCTTCCACCTTTGCTCATGCCTCAGTTTCTCAGATCCTAGCACCCCTCAAGGTCTCCCCAGTCCCTCCCCAGGCTTGCCTGGTTCTGAGGTGCCTGACAGCTGGGATTATTAGTGGGCGGCCCAGGCGGGGACTAATGGGCTTGGGCGGGGCCGTGGGGAGCCAGCACAGGGGGCAGGCAGAGCAGCTGAAACGAAGGATGGCCTGCCTGCTGGCCCAGGGAGGCGCTGTACACACACTTCCCACCGATCCGTGCCAGCAAGCGTTCCAGGGACACTGCTAAATGCCGGCTGTAAATCTCGCTTAAAGGGCCATCAAGAGCAGCTCTTGGCTGCGAGCATCTTTGCCATTATTCTTTACTAGGCCCTTTTAACGTAACTGGGGACAGGGCAATATTTTGTTCAACGGTAGCTATCTAAAAGAAGCTCAGTGAAGTTTGATGGCTGAGATCTGGGCAGGAGGCTCTTCCTGGGAGGGATTGGGGGGCCAGCTGTAGTCAGCTCTGCAGCCTTTGGGAGTGGGGTGGTTTCTGTGGCAGCTATGTAGGCTGGGCCTGTAGCTGCTGAGGATGGAGGTTGATTCCACCTCCTCCCCAGGGCTGGTTTCTATGCTCTTAGGTGGGGCGAGGGGTTAGAGACTCCAGGGACCTTTCTAATTCCTGGATCCCCAAGCAACCAGGGGCTGGGAGCAAGAGGCTTGCATGTGGGGCATGCTAGGGCTGGCAGCTCTGTGTCTCCAGATTGCATGCTTTTTAAGCTCAGTAGGAATTGCTTTTTCTTAGTCCCTACAGGCCCTGATCCACTCCTTTCAGGGACTCTAGTCCTGGGCTCCCATCCTCAATTAGTCTATGCAATGAGAAAACCCCCATCATATTACTTCCAGAGAAGCAGTGCCTCACAGCCCTATCTTGGGGCAGACACCCTATTCATCAGAAATCTAAACAAGGGAAATAACAGCCCAAGTGTCCATGTGGACATCCATCAGCCAGTGACTCTTCCTCATGTATGTGGAGCTTCTTGGCTCTCCTGAGGCACAACTGACATATTGCTCAGATCAAGGGGAGCATTCATATCATAGTGTATGTGAACTGCATTTCCTGCACTTGTGCAGTGCACAGCTTGGGCAACGACATGAAGGAACTCTTCCCGCAGTCTTTAGCATGATGTTGAATGTTGGGGTCAGAGGCCTGGTTTGTGGTTCTCAGAAGGGCAGCTGATGGGTTAAGCTCTTTCTAGAATGAGGTCACTGATATCCTTGGAGTGGGTTTGAGACTCTCTTTTCTCCACTTCAGAACTCTAGGCCAGAGGTTGGCGGGCTAGGGGGTTTCATTGGGCCGTAGCCATGCCCATGCGTTCAAGCACTGCCTATGATCGCTTTCAGATTGCAGAGTCGGGTAAAAGCTACAGTTGATCACATCACCCCAAAGCCAAAATTATTGACTCCTTGACCTTTAAAAAAGGTCACCTGTCCTAACTGGTGAAAGGAAGGGGGAAGGCTTTGTAATGTACACCCGCTGGTCGTCTTTGGAGGCCCTAGAGTGCTGTTATTGGCTGCTTCCATCAAGCTGGCCTGGAGGAAGCTGTGCTTGCCTTGCTGTTGCTGACTTAGCAGGAGTGGGATGTCCAGATGTCTGCTGCATGCCGCAACTAGCATCAGATCCAAGGGGATCCCAGTGCCCAACCCTGGGTACGAGAACAATTATTCAAGACTCATTCTGCACATGTTTTTCTACCTGCAGATTGTTAAGAACCAGGTGCTATGGGTGCAGGGACAGGTAAGTCCTGGGCCCTCAGGCCCTGACCTGGATGTGTTGGAAGGAAGGCAGATGCGATGTCCAAAGACAACTGCAGTGTGGTGTAAAAAGTATTACAGAACAGAGATTCTAGGTTGGCCTCTACCATGGATGCTGATCAGAGGGGAGGGAGACAGGGCCATTGGGCCTTGAAGTAGGAATGGATGTACAGATGTCGCTCAGCTTATGATGGGGTCACATCCCAAGAAGGTCATTTAACTTAAGATATCACAAGTTGAAATTATATCCACACACCCACCCTACCCAACATCATAGCTTAAGGTAGCTTACCACAGATTAGCTGGGACATTCATATCAGCTTACTGTCAGTCTAAGAGAGTATCCTACCGCATATTACTAGTCCAGAGAATTCAAAATCTGAAGTGTAGAATTTTCACTGAATATCTGTCCTTTTCCAACCATCATAAAGTTGAAAATTTATAAGCTGAAGCAATGTAAATCAGGACTATATGAAATCCCAAGCTTGTGGTCTCAGTCCCTCTGGGACCAAGTGTGGGAGTCTGGAAAACATTTAAGAAAGTTGTTGTCTTGAGTCTGATGTCTCCTATCCTGTATGGTCTTACAGATATTGTGACCTGGCAAGTATACAGAAAGATGTTGATCTTTATTTCCCTGCCCAGGCACAGTGGGTGGACAGATGATTACCCAGGGTGCTTCCAAAGAGATATTCTGAGACAGGCTCACATTGGCTTTGTCCATTCCCATATGAGCTTAGTACTCAGTTTTGTGCACACAGTTGAACCTATAGTAAATGTGAATGCAGACACTCTGAGACTAGAGCATGTGTACACATACATCCCTACACATATGGACATTGACCCTCATTTTCACCCTTCACTGTAGTGACAACCTGGCTTTGGGGCTCAAGAACGGAGGACAAACGCACATGTTGTAGCATCTCCTTAGTTTTCTTTTCCCCTGTTCTATTCCACTCTTCCAACTAAAGACCCCTTCTTGATGAGGACACATGGTCTCTGCTGTGACTTGGGGGCACAGATATGGGGACTCTGTCCTGGCTGCAGCCAGATGTCTCAGAGAGCCCACTCTTATTGGGATGAGAGCCTGAAGGCTTGGTGGTTCACTCACCGTACGGTCCTGTGTCTGAGCACAGTTTCTGCTATAGGCTCTAGCAGCTCCTTTGTGGACATCACTGGGAAACTTGTGGTCCACCTAAGGAAGGAGAGGTCAAAGAGAAGGGGATAATAGATTTTAGATCTATCTCCCTCTCTAGAGATCTAAACATGTCTTCTCCATGTTGGAACATGGCAGCCCTGGTGTTTGGCTGGTGGATAGAGTTTGGCCTCACCCTATGCAGTGAGTTCCCAGGATGCCTAAGGAGAGAACTGATAGGTAGTTGGGTATAGAGGAGATCTCTGCAGAGTTTGGTTATCTTGAGTATTTTCTCATCATAAATTCCATCATAGGCAAATGTTCTTGATATTTTACCCTACCACTTATTAAACTCTACAGAGAAAACTGAAATAATAAACTAGTTAAGGTAGGGAGAATGTAAGAAAAATTGTACATGGCAAAGAATAGTATCCTTAATAAATTAATAAAAAAGACAAATACTCTAATGGAAAAATAGGCAAAGACTGAAGAGAAGAGGTAATTGGCCAAAAAATTT
The DNA here is from genome assembly GCA_004027875.1 of Aplodontia rufa. Taxonomy (NCBI): domain Eukaryota; kingdom Metazoa; phylum Chordata; class Mammalia; order Rodentia; family Aplodontiidae; genus Aplodontia; species Aplodontia rufa. Next base: position 27,049 of record PVKS010013171.1, on the reverse strand, counting down.
TGAATGTCCTACAAATATGAAAACATATGGAACTTCACAAATAATCCAGAAATGCAAATAAAAGCAGATTATTTGTTCAGATTGACAGTGATTAAAAACTATAAGGAACTGATTAACTTGAGGCTGCAGGGAGATAAATTCTCACGTGCCATGGCGGCCAACAGCCATGTAAATTTGCACACCTTTTCTGGAGGCACAGTGAGAGAAAGCTTATCTAAATTTCAAACATGCACATGATTTAAACCGGGGCTTCTACCTGTAGCAATTTATCCCAGGGTAATAATCAAATCACTGTGCAAAGATGTAGGTAGAAGGCATTGAGGAAAAGAAGAAAAATGTCTATCTATGTGGAATAGCTAAGTAGATTCTCACAAAAAAATTAAAAAGATTGATGGAGATATTTGCTTAGTGGCACAGAAACAGCACCTTATACGTGAGTGAAAAAAAAAAGACAGGTACCGTAGTCTGCGTGGAAAATAACAGAGTCCTGTGGGGCCGTGTAGACAGTCAAATGTCTGAACATGGGTGGGGGCTGTCTCAGTGCTGCGGCTTCGAGGGATTTTCGGTTTCTTCTTTGCACCTTTCTGGAGGTGTAAGTTTCTCTATAATAGGCACGCATTATCTTTGTCAACTTAAAAGTAAAAATTCCAGGGCTACAGAACTGTCTTGTTTGGTGTTGCCGGTTTAGTTCAACTGAAAGGTACAGTAATGAAATATTCCAGATAAAGAGCATCTGTGGACTGGTCTGCTCCATCCAATCTGGGATCAAGGCTTCCAAGTACCAAGGTGTTAAAAGACGTTATCCTTGGATTCTTGGAGGGTGAGCCACCCATTCACCTTTTTAATATGGTTCATCTCAGAAGGAGACTGTGTTTTCCTTCCTCTTTGCTTCTGACAGTCTTTTTTCTTTCTTTCTTTCTTTTTTTTAGAGAGAAGGACAATGAGAGAGAGAATAAATTTTTATTGAGTTTTTTCACATGGCTTTTGCTGCTCTGACACTTAATTAGTGCACGTGGGTGCTGGGGTTTGAACCTGTGTACTTGTGCACGCCAGGCAAGCGCCGTAACCACCGATCCACTGCTGCAGCCCCACGTCTTTTCTATTTCCCTCTGCTTCTTCAACAGGCTTTTAACCCAGCGAGTTCAGCAATGATGATCTACAACCAAGCAACCCAGTGTGGAACTTCCCCACCAAGGGGCTCTTTTGTCAGGAGCTAAAGAGGTGCACAAGTCACTCCTGACTGGGACAATCTCTCCTTGGGCAGGCTGGGATATTATTTTGGACCTCATTGCTTAGAGTGAGGCCAAGAGGGAGATCAAGTTCACCTGTGATTCTGGGAGGGCTGAAATGAAGAGCCCCAGGGGCATAAGGGCTCTGAGATGTGGCCATGGGAAAGGACTGGTGGGCTGGCCCTTGTAACCCTTGATGCCCTATGGCTCTTTTCCCTAAGCAAAAGACAGTAATATTGATTAGAATGACAAAGTTCTTTAGACATAGCAACTTCAGGTCCCTTGTATTTCTGTGACTGCCCCATTTTCAAACATTATGTCCCATCACAAGCATGTCCCCCCATTTTTGCTTTGGGAGATACGGACCCTGCATCTTTAAATGTTTAATCTCTCCCCGCCGTGGTGCGGAAAGAGAGGGGAAGGAAGTTGGTATTTAGGTGTGAGTGGGAATGAGCGCTTGTGCGAAGGTGTGGGTGGGTACGGTGGATGCTGGGGGACCCCGAGATATTTTCTTTCTTGTCTGTTTTTTCCACCCTATTTCTTTTCCCTCCATGTCAACACCAAACAAGACAGGACTAAAATTAATGGGGAAAGCAGCAATTAGCAAATTAGGTTAGCGGCGTGCTGCCGAGTGGCACGGCTGCCAGGTGCGGGGTCTCTGGCAGGATATTTATTAGGGCCTGTCAGAGAAGTGACACTTTGATAAATGGAGTTGGGTAATCAGCCCCTCTCCGACAGCAAGCATTGTGCGGCCCCAGCATGAACAACGCAGAAGCCAAGCTTTGTTATGATTTTTCAAAATTTAACATGCATAAAAGTAACACAACAGCAACGTCCACTGCCACAGAGGGTGGCCTTGAACCCAAACCCTGATGTCTAGGAGAAGCTGGGGCTCTCGAGCTTTTCTTTGGAATGGACAAATGGGAAGACAGGGTCAGAAGCAAAGGATGTGGAAAAGTCTCACTGCGTTTTGGAAATACCCTAGAGTTGGGATTAAAGAAAAAATAGGAGTGAGTTTTAAGGAATAAGCAGGGGGAGAGCTCTGTTTTGGTTGGGCTGATCTGCAGAGACGGCCATGCGCTCAGGAGCTGGAGCAGCTAGTTTGGGCCCGGGAGTGGATGCTGGGAGCCAGAGGAAGGTGGCGCTGTAAAGTGGCGGAAAGGTCCATATGAAAGATGGCTTTCCCAGGATTCCTGCTGCAGGAATTCCTCCCTCTGGCAAACAAATGCAAAGTTAGGGTTTCTCCACAATGACCCCATTTCCTGGAGGGAAGTTTCCATCCATAGGTGGAGGACTGTGCACATGGCCCTGGTGACAGGGTATGGAGGAGGAGGGTCAGGTCCATGCCTGTGGGTCAGTGTCACTTCTGGGAGCTCCACTGTACCTGGCAGATCCTACTGAGGCTCTGACTCTGTGTAAACAGGTCAGCTGTGTGTGGGGGCAGTGGTGCTGCTTCTAACCCCTGGCTGTTAGCCTGCCGCTTCAATGCCTGGGGAGACCTGGTCACAGTCTTCCATAGTGACCACTGATAGCAAGGTTCCTCTGGCTTGCTTATGTAGCAGAACTCAGAAGTTACTAATTAGCGGGCATGGTGGTGCACACCTGTAATGCCAGTGACTCTGGAAGCTAAGGCAGGAGGATTGCAAATTTGAGGCCACCCTGTCTCAAAATAAAAAATGAAAAGGGCCGAAGATGTAGTTCAGTGGTAGAGTACTCCTGGGTTCAAATCCCAGTATCCTTCCCCACCAAAAGAAAAATTACCAACCAATGGAGACAGCACATCATGTGCGTCCTCTGAGGCTCTGACCACATTGTGCTCGGTGATGGCCCTGCCTGGATCTCCCTTGACACTTTCCTATTCCCCTGGAGTCTGTTGCTCTGCTTCCAGGCACTGTCTGCTGTCCTGCTATGAGTCAGACCCATCCGGACAGTGATCCAGGCTCAAGGGAACTGAATCTACCATTCCTCTTTGGGGACTGCTGACTTCCCCACCCTGGGTCCAGGTTCACTGCCAGGTGGTTGGCCTTGGCCTGCCAGGCCTGGCTTCCTCTTCTTCCCCATCTACCTCCTGCTGAGGTTCAGGGAGTTGCCAGCCAGAGCATGCCAAGTATGGCTCTGTGTGAGAAGCTGAGTCTCCTGCAACCTCCAAGAGGTGTGTCCCCAAATGCAGCCCAAGAACAACACGGCCCTGAGAGAAAATGGCAGTGTAAGTGGTGCTGGGCCTGGGAGTTTTCATTGTGACCAGTTGTTCCAGGTGCCAGCTAAGTGTCTGCTACCGGGCCCCCAACTGTCCCTGAGTCTCTAGACCTTTTATCTTGCTTGATTCCTTTGGGACTGCGCCTAGAGGCTGGTAAAAGCCAACCTCATTTCCAGTCTTCCCTGGGGCCCCTATAAGCCCCCTCTGCTGGAGGACCCTTAGACTTTGGTGAAGTGTGATGGACGACTGGGTTCTTTTGCTGAGGGGAGGTAGAGATGCCTGAGGGCCACATCAGGAGTCCAGATTCAGGATGAAAGGTAGTGAAACCATCTGCACTCATGCCTTGTGAATGCTCTGCCTAACACACTTTTGCTATTCCCTGGCCTTCAGCCTGCTGCTGCGACGCCTGGGACCTGCCTTCAATGGCTGGGGTGCCCAGGTCATAGTCTGCAGTGACCCACTAACAGCATGCTTCCTTTGCCTTGGCCATGTCTCGGTACTCAGAAGTTACCAATGGACTGCGACAGCCCTTCTTACAGGGTCTCAGGTCCTGGACAAGCTAGGGCAGACCCCCGAGGTGGACATGACTTCAGAAATACTCTTGTTAGCACGGAGGATTGAAGAGGAGCCCTCTCACTATGCACATTCCCACTTCTGTCGAAAGCAATTCCCCATTTCAGATGAGGGCCATTAGGACTGAGCCTGTGGGTAAGCATCATGTGCTTTGAATCTCAGCATGGGACACCGGAGTCCCCTCTGTTGAGTTTCCTTTGCTGCTCTTGTCCCAGGTTGCAAGTTTGTTCAGATGATTTTGCTTCTGTTTCATCAGCTATTGCTCAACCTTTGAAAGAGAAGGCCTCACCACCTGAGTCTATCAAGTTCCAAGAACAAGGCAAGAGCTGAACCTGTGGCCGCCTGCAGGCTCCTCCCATTCCTTTTTCTTGGTTCCACACTGTCTTACATAATGAAGGTATTCATAGGTATTGACAGAGTTGCTTAAACCCGATCCTTGTCTAGGATCTCCTCCACTTCCTCCACTCCCCCATCTCCTGACTCCTCTGTAGTTCTCCCAAGGTACAGGGATAAATGACCTGTAATATGACCCTGAAATTACTAGATTGATACACCTGCCTAGGTGCATTTGGGGTTCTCACATGAGCCCCTCCCTTTTTCTCTCGCTTTCTTCCCTTCCTTCCCCTCTCCCTCCTTCACAGCTATTGTTCCCCCCAGCTTATGTGTTACTTCAGATTTGGTGGGTTTATTAAATAACTTTAATCCTATCTTAGGTTTTATTCTAGCTTCCACATCTGAGAGAAAATATTCACACTCCTCCCATTCTTGAGAGCTGCCTGGGTGAGGTTCCATCACCATCAGCTACCACGTGTCGTGAGAGTCATTTTCTGGAAGTATTTTTTGTGCATTCTTCATTTGATCCCACAGTATTTCTGTGGGTAGACTCAGGAGGTTTTTATTTAAGACCTCTCCCCTTAAAGAAAAGGAAACAGGGACTATGAGATTTGCCCAGCCCACTCTGTAAGAAGTAATAGAATTTGGACCAACCCAGGTCTTTGGGATATTTTTTTCTTCCAGTCCTAGTATTTTATTGGTTTCATTTAAATTATTTTTAATTAGGAATTTTTGAAGTGTAGCATACAAATTGAAAAGCTCACAATCTATATGCATGGTGTGATGACTTTTCAAAAACAGAATATTTCCATATAGCCAGCATTAAGATCAATGAATGAGTCTGACCCACCCCAGAGATCCCCTCTGTTTCTTCTCAGCTGCCATCTCCTATGAAGTCTACCACTAACTTCACTTCTAACAGCCTAAATTGGTTTTGCCCACTTTTTAAAAAATTCATTTGACATAGTCTTACTTATTGGAGGGAATCATTGTTACATATTCATGCATATTTGGATATTAACCAAGTAATTTAGGGCCGATCCTAGTCCAGAATCTCCCTCTTCGACCACTCCCTGCTCTCATGTCTCCTCTGCTTTACCCCCATGTTATTATAGATAGAAATAAACATATACATGTGTATCAATTTTTGAATATTTTGAGCTCTTCTGCCTGCCTGTGTATAGTTGTGCTTCTCATGGGAGTCGAGAGTTCCCAGTTGCATTGATAACCCCCCTAATCCCTTCCTCCTCTCTCTGCCTCACTCTCTTCTCCCCCTACGTTCACAGTTATGGTTCCCCCAGCTTATATGAAAATTCACTTATGTTGAGTTCATTTTTCGAGCTTAGTTAACTTTCAATCTGTCTTAGATTCTGCTCTAGCTTCCACGTATGAGAGAAAACATTTGGGTTTAGCCCACTGTTGAACTTTGTGTAACTGGAATCATATGGTATGAAACTCTCATTCTGGCTTCTTTCACTCAATATTTTGTATGTGAGATTCATATGCATTGTATGAAGAGGTATCGTATCATTCATGCCAGGCATTGGATTGCATGGTGGGAAAATAATACTGTATCCATTCTTCTATTGATGAACATTTTGGAAATTGTGAATAGTGCTACTGAAAACAAACTAGAACACGCTTCTTTTTGTTTCATAAGATTCCCTAGCACCCACCCACCCACCCAGCCCCAATTCACAGTGGAGTATTAAGGAGATTCAGAGTAGGATCCCCCAATCAAAAAAAGACCTTTCAAATGTTTTGCTCTTCTTCCTTCCCTCCCAAGGCCTGAAGCTACACACACTCATACAAACACACAAAATCCCACTCTTTTCCCACACCTCTCGTTTTTTCTACATCAGAGCTCACTTGTAAGACATTTGGGCTCTGAGAAGAGAGATGCCATCCAAATTGAGATCCTAAAGTGGGGAGATGCCATCACCCCTAACCTTCACACGTAAGAGACTGTGAAGCAGGCGTCTAGCCCCTCCCCTTTCCACCATTAACTATTTTTCACTCCCTGGCCTCTGTACTTTGTCCATCAACCAAGAACAAACCTTAGTACCACCCCCACCTGCGTAGAAGATGCTTTCCCAAGTGAACCTAGAGGATTTTTCTGTTGGCTATATACCTAGGAGTGGAATTTCTGGGTAGAAGAAGTTGTATGCTGAACTCAGATCTTTAATTTAAAAATTGTCTTTTACTCTATTCTCTTGTTCACTTATTACTTTATTAGTGTTTTTAAGAATCACTCTCCTGGGGGCCTAGGGATAAGGGTGGGTAATTGGGGGGCTCTTGGGGGTGAATCTAATTTTCAGAATTTATATATATATTATATTATTTCATTAGAAGTTTGATTGTTCAACAAGTAAATTTCTGAATTGAAAAAAAAAAAGAATCTCTCTCCTGTCTTGCTTCACTGAGTTGTTGCACTAAGGAGGACCCCAGCTCCGTGCCTTAGGTATTCACAGCTGTTGTTCTGTACATCCCTCCCTCACGTCCATCTGCCCCTCTTTCCTCCTCACTCTCTCTGCTTCAGCATGGTGTCCACGTCCCTCATACAACCTGTCACTCACATACCTTGGGTCTCAGCTCGTGCTGCTTCCTCTGCCTGGGAGGCTCCAACACCAGGAGTCTGCATGGCTTTCTCCCTGACCTTCTTCAGGCTTGGTCAAGATGTCTCCTTCTCAAGGCCTTCGTAGGCCACCCTAGTCAGCGCTCCAGCATTCCTACTCGTCCTCCTGCCTTGCCTTGGTTTCTCTCCTTTGCCGTGGATCGCACTGTCCGTGTTACCTAGTTGAGTGCTGTCTGGGCCTCACACCTCATGCAGCCCCCTGAGGTCATTGGTTCTTCTAGTTTTAATCACACGACATTCATTGTGTAAGCACAGGGTCTGCAGAGGTGACCCCTCCATGAATATTTGTTAGATGAATACTTACCCAAAATATAGATATTATCAGTTCCAAACATGGGCACCTTATCAAAAAGAAAATTAGAATAATTTCCTCTGACATTCTCTGGGGATGGATATTAGATCTTGGTAATTGCCTCATTCTTTTTAAATTAGTTGCCGACTGGCCAGTTAATAATAAGATCTAGACTTCTTCTTGGGACTGAATCTGACTATCTCCTTTTCTTGGAAAATCAATATGTTATTTATCTTCTGTTCTCTCTCACTTTCTCTTTGATTTATCAAAGACCCTTCATGTGACTTTGAGATGACATCAGCTAGATTCTGCTAGTTCCTCCTGGCCCCCTGATACTGTTTGGAAATGGAGTTTTTTTGCATCATCAGCCTTCCCTGGTGCACCTGCCAGGTGCAGAGCGCTTCCGAGGTCTGAGGACATGAAGGCAAAGCAGACACTTTCTTTGGTTCAGAATTCTCTCTGGAGTCAGTGTGGAGTGGGGCAGAGCTGTTGCTGAAATAACGATGACTCATGGGCGTGGTGAGACCATGTAATTAGGCGGACAGTGAACACGGGGAGATGAGGCTGTCAGTGTGGGAATGGGGAGCTTGTAGACCTTGCTGGAAGGTTTTCTTGCTGCGGATCAACAAATAATGATTGAGATTCTGCTATGTGCCAGACACTATGCTGAGCACTGGGGACACTATTGTGACTTTGTCAGACACATATCCTGTCCTCATGGAGCTCATACTCTAGTAGGGGTAATAAGCAAATTAAAAGGGAAAGTGTTGAGAAGAAAATAAACTTTATGATTGAAGAAGCACTGAGATGAGGGTTAGAGAAGACCTGTCCAAAGACCTCAAAGGAGCCAGCCATGAAGGACAAAGAAAGGCCATCCCAAGCACCAGCCTAAGTCCAACACGTAAGGGGCTTGGTGTATCGTAGAAACCAAGAGGAGGACAGCGTTGGAGTGAAGTGAGTGGGAAAGACGTGGATGGAGTAGAGCAGGCAGGGCTCAAACCCCACAAGATTTGCAGGCAATGGGAGGGCACCGACATTTCTGTTCAGAGCAATAGGAAGAATTTTGAAGGAATAGCATGCTTTTATTTCCATTTTATTTTATTTTATTTTTTAAAATTCCATTCAAAAAGATCTCTATGGCTACAACATGGAAAAAACATTGGAAAGGAGCAAGAGGAAAGAGCAAGAGGAAAAACAGGGAGAATGGAGAAGAGGCTTGTGCAGCTGTTGAAGAAGAGATGATGGTGGCTGGGGCTTGGTGGAGGTGGATGAGACAGAAGTGGCTGAATCTCAGGTGAGCTTGAGAGTTTGGGGCAACAGTTTCCAGCTCAAGGACCTGAATGGATTGTGGTGCCATTCACAGGAGGAACATGATTATCCAGGTGCACTTGGATGTGAGTAGTAAGTTTTTAACCTTTCAAGTTATCACAGATCTGGTCACTTTCGTCTCATTACCAGAGTCCCAAGGAGAAGACTGTATGTTTTGGTCTGCAGATGGGAAGTATCTAGAATCTGTCAGGCCCTGTGCTGGGTGAGCGTCTTTCATTGCTGGGATTTGCACAGGTGGTGGTAGATTCAGAAATGAAGCAAATATTCTTACTTTCAAGAATTTCAGTCTTAGGATTTTAGAAAATGTAGACATGTAAGATTGTATCTTTTGCAGAGATAATTTTTACTTCTTTATTTCCAATTTGAGTGCCTTTAATTTATTTTTTCTTGTCTAAACGTTTGGGCTAAGACTTCTAGTACTATGTTGAATATAAGTGGTAATAGTGGGCACTCTTGTCTCTTTCCTGATTCACCATCATGAATGATGTTAGCTATGGATTTGTCATATACGGCCTTTATTAGGTTGAGCGATTTCTTTCTCTCTCTTGTTCATTGACAATTTTTATCATGAAAGAGTGTTGAATTCTGTCAACAGCCTCTTCTGTATCTATTGAGATGATCGCATCCTTTTAATCCTTCATTTTATTTAGATGATGTATCACATTACTAAATCTACTTATATTGAACCATCCCAGGGATAAATTCCACCTGGTCATGGTATGGGATCTTGCTAATGCTTTGTTAAATTCAGTTAGCAAGTACTTTGTAGAGGATTTTTACATCCGTATTCATCAGGGATATTTGCTTGTAGTTTTATTTTCTTGAAGTGTTCTTATCTGGTTTTGGGTTCAGAGTGATACTGACCTTGAAAAATGAATTTCAAAGGGTTCCTTCTTAAATTTTGTGGAAGAGTTTGAGAGGAATTGGAATTAGATCTTCTTTAAATGTTTAATAAAATTTACCAGTGAAACTATCTGGCCCTGGACTTTTTTTTTGTTGGAGGTTTTTGATGACCAACACAATGTCCTTATTTGTTTTTGATCTGTTAGGTTTTGTGTTTCTTCACGATTCATGCTTGGTAGGTTGTATGTTTCTAGGAATTTATCATTTTCTTCTAGGTCACTTAAATTTGATGATGCATAATTGCTCATAGCAGTTTTTATTTTTTTGTAGTCAACATCAGGACTGTTTTATTTAAAATCTTTAAATAACACTGTTGCAGATCAAAGTGATTTTTTTTCTCCTGGTTCTTCATATTTTTTAGGGCCTCCCTTTTTCCACATTTTCCATTGGTGCATTACAGATGCACACATTGTTGATATTTGTTCTTGCGTATTCATACATGTGCACAATATAACAATATAATTTGGCTGATATCTCTCCCCAGTGCTTCCCCCTCCTTCACCTCCTTCCACTCCCTAGTCCCTTTCTTATAGTGGTCACCCTTTGATTTTTTTTAACTTTTCTAGTTTTTATTGATTAAGTGGGAATTATTTAGTATCTTAGAGGTGCAAAATGTTTCTTTTTACATCTGTCACATTAGTTGTAATATCTCCTTTTTCATTTCTGGTTTCATTTAATTTAATTTTTTTTTGGTGATGAATTTTTTTTATTCAGCAATTTATTTGTTGAACACTCAAACAAGCTTCTAATGAAACAACATAATATATATACAAATTCTGAAAATTAGATTTACCCCCAAGAGCCTCCCCCCAATTACCCACCCTTATCCCTCCCTCCCTGTCCCCGCTCCTTCCCAATACGTCTCTACAAATGCCTTAGGTTGCATGACATTACATCTTTTCCAGATTAGGTTTGCCAATTAAGTTTATCCTTTGAAAAACCAGTTCTTACTTTCGTAGATTTTTTTCTATTCTCTATTTTGCTTGCTTATACTATTATACTGAAAGTCATAAATGATAAGCCAACAGCTGACATCATTCACAATTATGAAAAATGAAAGCCTTTTCTTTCTCTGAGGCCAGGAGGAAGATAAAGATGTCACTATTTCTTAAGATAGTGCTGGAAGTTCTAGTCAGAGAAGTCAGACAAGAAAAAGATATAAAAGGCATCTAAATTAGAAAGGAAGAAGTAAAATTATCTCTGCTGGCAGATGAAATGACCTCACATATAGAAAACCCTAAAGGTTGCACAAGTATTCTGTTCTAATAAATAAATTTGACAAAGTGGAAAGGGTTTAAAACCAGCATACAAAACACAGTTGCATTTTGGGCTGGAGTGCACTTGCTTGGCATGTGCGAGGACCCAAGTTGAAACTCCAGTACCACATACACAACTGGGTGCCAGAAAAACCAGAACCAGATGAAAAATAAATAAAAATTGATTCTCTCTTTCTCTCTCTCCTTTTCGCTCTTTAAAAAATTAAAAACAGTTGCATTTCTATATACTAACAATAAGCTATATAAAAAGAAAATTAAGAAAACACTCTCACAGTAGCATAAAAAGAATAAAATAATAAGGGCTAAGTTTAACTAAGGAAGTAAAAGATTTGTACACTGAAACAAAATATGAGTGAAAGAAATTAAAGAAAACACAAAGAATTGGGAATGGAAAGACATCCATGTTCATGGGTTGGAAAGTTTACTGTTATTTTAATATTCATTCTACACAAAGGGATTGGCAGATTCATTTGCATCTTCATCAAAATCCTCATGGCATTTAAAAAAAAATAAAATACTTCCTCCGTGGGGCAGCTTTCTTTGATGCACGCAATGGTCTTTCTTCCGAAGAAAGACAGTGTGATGGGACCGGCAGAGCTTGTTCACCCTGGAATCAGCTGGATCTGCATTTTTTTTCTAGTACAATCCCATTTTTATTAAGCAAAAATTTTTATGTAACTTGGCCACCACTTATTCCCCATGTAGTCGTGGGGGGAGTTTCATCACCTCACCCAGCTCAGTTTCCTCATTTGGGGATAATGCCACCCTTGTTTCTGGAACTTCTCAGGCTTTCAGTACATGTGCATTGTGAATGCCTAAGGAAAGTCTGAAGTCGCATAGCCATTAGGCAAGGTTTTATCCTGATCCCAGCAAACCCAGGACATGTACATTATATAGACTGGGCGTCTCCACATGGTCTGTACCAAGGTGAGACCTTGGCTGCTTTGAGTTGTCTGCAGCTAACAGGCTCATTGGGGTCATATGCTTTGGGGTCACATGAGGATATTAACACTAGGCAGGATTCAGTGAGGACTTGGACTTTTCAAATATTATTGGTAGAATGTGAGATACACCAAATGACCAGATGATTTTGTCCCTGGAAGCCGCGGGAATTGGGAATGGGAGATGCAGCTTTCAGGTCCCATCTGCGATAACTGCCTCAAATCATAGCAGAAACAAGGATTTAGGTCCCGCAGCTTGAGTTAAACTTTTATAATCCCTCATCCCCACACTACTATTCCCACCATCGCTGATGTCACCATAACAACAGTAACAACAGTGACAACTACTACAACCACAACCACCCCTCCCCCACCAAGTGGAAACTCCATGATGATTTTTGTTCATTGTAAAATTACCAATGCTCAGGGCAGCGCCTGGCGTGTTTGCTATTATAGATAGATAACTGCTATTCCCACTCTTAACATCTAAAAAAGGCTCACATCTACCTTAATTTTTGCAGCAACCTTCTAATTTAGGGGAGGGGCTGGCAAACTACAGTCCACAGGCCAACGCCAGCCTGTGGACTATTTTGTAAGATCTCTAAACTAACAGTGTTTTCTCATATTTTTAAAGAGTTGTAAACAAAGCAAAACAAAATAAAACAATGAAGAATATGAGGCATCTGGCTCACAAAGCCTAAAACATGTACTGTCTGGCTCTTGGCCGATCCTGACGTAGAGTATTTGTCAGGGTAGGCTGGGTTGTGCTGCAGTAACAAACAACCTCACCTCATGGCTTAGTCTAACAAAGGTTTATCTCCTGCTAAGTCAACATCAGCTGCAGATCTGTGCAAACACCCAGGGCCTCTGTCTTCTGGGTGATCAGCCTCCCAGGCTGTTTGGATTCTGTAGCATGAGGTCTCTTGGCTGTTGCGGCAGGAGAAAGGAGAGGCTGCTGGATCCCACAGGAGCTTTTTAATTTCCACAATCAGATGTGACACTTGTTACTTGCACATACATTTCATTAACCAGATCTCCTCAGATGGCCCTACAAAGGCTGCAGAATGTGAAGAAGTATCTGGAATGAGATGAGGACACTGAGCTGAGGGGTGAATACTGTGCTTGACTTTCTCTGCAAAGAAAAAGCAGAATAAAAATGTATCAGGCAAGTGTGATTTTCCAAAGCCAGTGATCTTATCTGTGACATTCTCATTCTCTTATAAGCTCCTTGCCCAGACAACAAACCCCATTAAACATCTTGCTACTGTGGAGTGATTTGGACAGAATGTTCCCATGGAAGCTGGCACATCTCCCAGAGAAATCCTTTTAGCTGTGGACCCTGCCCCCCAGCCTCTGTCCTCCTGGCTCTGGCCCCAAAGGGACTAGAAGTGCTACAGCCTGAGTAACTCATGACTATCGGCTCCCCACATTGATGAATGACATCCATCCATCGTGGGTCCTGCTGATGGCCCAGCTCGTCCATCAAGGCCCAATGCTCCCGGCTGATGGATTGGTGCCGGGAGAATGGATTGCTCAGTGGATGATCTGCTTAGGAAGGAAACGGAGCCAAAGAGTGGATTCAATCTAATTACCTGTTCACTCTGGCCAGGCCCGAGAGGTACTTTGGCAGCCCCTCTTGGGCTTCCTGCAGAAATATGACTTGCAGTTCTTAAGCTGCCAAGTCATTCCACACTCATAGCTGATGAACAGGGCATTATTTAAAAAAAAAATCTAGGGAGGAGATATTGGCCAATTTGCTTCATCATGGAAATCCAGGGAGTCTTCTGGGGATGAGTGAAGGGTGGGCCAAACAACATTTGGGGTAGTAATGATTGAGGTGAATCTTAACTTCCAGGTCAGTGGACAAGTCAGTGGTTAAGACTGAGCTCTGAAGTCACAGAGACTTGGGTTTTTATCTTATTGCTGTCACTTTTTGGGTGACCTTGGGCCTATCATTTAACTTCTCTGAACCTCAGTTTCTCTTTCTATACAGTGAGAATAATTGTTGAGAGGATTAAAGGGGATAATAGCTAAACGTGTTGAGCAAGCCAGGCACACAGAAAGGAATGATGATGATAATGAGGATGATTATTAAAAGCGTCAAAGATGATTCTCCCTGATCTCTACCATGTAGGGGTTGTCACATTGCCAGGTGGATAATGAATGATGTTTCACTTTCACTGAGAGATGGAATTACCAGCCTCATGACTGCTTCAACTAAGAGAGTGTGGAAGAAGGTTACTGAACCAGTTAGGGTCTACCAGCCTCTAACAGAACTGGCTCCTTCCAGTTTGGGGGAATACTTGCATTGGGAGACTATACAATTCATATACTAATATGCTAACTTAGCATATGAGCAAGAAGTTCAACAACCCTGAGACTACCATGCTGTGAGGAAGCCCAGTATGGCTACCCGGAGAGGTGTCCAGCCAGACCCCATCAGTTCCAGCCATTCCAACTGAGGTGCTAAACATGGGTGTGAAGAAACCATCTCAGATGCCCATCTTGGTGGAAACTCCCAAAGAGTAGTCCCAGGTCCATGTGATTGGAATTGCATGAGAGACCTGAGTGAAAGCCACCCAACCAAGCCCACTCAACCCACAGAGACTTGAGAGAATGATGGATTGTTATTTTAAGCTAAGTCTTGAGGTGGTGTGTGATTCAGAAACAGATCATAGAAACAGGAGCCATTCTAGATAGCATGTTTATTCAACCAATATTTACTGAACACCTACGGATTGCCTATGTTGGGCAAATAAGCAAGTTGATCTCAATGCACGTTACCTTAGAGTTCCAAAATAAGGCTATAGAGAATGTCTTCAATAAATTGATGTGATTTCTCAGCATTAGAGAGAAATATACTAATTCTTTTGGATTGCGGGACTTAAATTTTTTTTTTTTACTTATATCTACTTCTATTCCCTTACTTACTCTTAACTAGTCCATTCTAATTTCATTTTTACATTGATCATATCATAGAGAAAGAATTCTATAGTATACTATTTATCCAATTTTTGATATAGGAAGACTAGTGTGTATATATCTCTCTGTATGTGTGTGTGTGTGTGTGTGTTTAAAAGTTTTCATCCTGTTGCAAACTGGTATTTTTTTTTTTTTAAAGAGAGAGGGACAGTGAGAGAGACAGAGAAAGAGAGAAACAACTTTATTTAGTTTTTCACATGGCCTTAGTTGCTCCAACACTCAGTTGTGTACGTGGTGCTGGGGTTTGAACCCGGGTCCTCGTGTTTGCCAGGCAAGCGCCGAAACCGCTGAGCCACCGCTCCAGCCCCGCAAACTGGTATTTTTGTAACAAAGTAAAAATGGTTTTCTGGAAATGCTAATTACCCTGGTTTTATCATTATACACAGTATACATGTATCAAACGACCATACTGTACCCATACATATGTATAAATATTATGTGTCACTTAAAAATGAAATACTGGAAAAATGAAATAAAAAGACATGCAAAATACAGGCCTACTTTTACTTATTAGATTTGATGGATCCACTATTGGTCTCTCAAGTTGTTATTAAGATTTCTAACCATTTGTGCTCAATTTCTGCCCTTTGCTGTTACAGACCATAACCAGTTTGTGGACAGCATGTCTCTGTGGACCACACTTTGACTGGTAAGGCTGTAGAACTTGCCAAGTGTTACTGCAGATAAGAGGAAATGCAGAATTGGGGAAAGGGTGTTTTTAGAAAATCTGTTTTTTGGAGAAATGAAGACACTTGAGTTGGTTTTGTATATTAAGTGTAAAGAATAAGGGTTGTGGGAAACACTGGGGTGGAATAGGCATCGGAGGAGCCACCGAGGTAAAATTTCAAGGAGAGGAGTAAGATTGGCTAGGAGGAGCTCCAGGGAGGTCCGCCCCAGCCAGAAAAGCGGTGCCTCCCATGGAGGTCACCCAAACTGCGCTCCCTCTTCTTTCCTCTGCTTTCTCCTCCCCTGTGCCTGTTCTAAGCTGGTCTTGCCACATCTGCTTGATTTGGAGTCATTTCTACCAATTTCTGAGCTCTCCATCCTTCAAACATGGTGCCCCTGAAGCTTTGGGGAGATATTCTGTGTCCATCAAGGCTTATGGTGGCTGAGCAGGTTCTGTGGGGAGGAACATGTGGGCATGGTTGGTGGGTGGGCTTGGAATTAGCCTCATTGCCATGAGGCATTATGGACTTGCCACATAAATCCTGTATGGACACAGAGTTGGTTTGCCCAGTTGCTGTTCTTGTAGGAACTAAAACTTCTTATCACCTTGTCTAGAAATATGTTGCTCAGCCCACATGGCTTTTGGGAAGCTGATATCACTCTCACCCAGGGTGGGCATGTGACCATGGCTGGGCCAATCAGTCTTTTCTGGGGCTTTTGTCAGCATCAGGAAAGGTGGCATTGACAACTTAGCAATGTGAGCTTTGATGACAGACTAGAGTTGGGGCTGGTGTGGCCCATCATAGTTACCCTTCAGAGGGGGCAGCCCACTTAATAACACAACCGAGAGAAGTGGTGAGCAAATTCAAATAACAGACAGAGGGATGGAGTTCTGATAAGATCATCTGTTGAGTTTGGCTGTGTCTCAGACCAGTTCTGCCACCTTTGACTTAAACAATTTTTTAAGCTGATGTCTCCTGCTCCTCCTCCTTTTTCTCCTTCTCCTCCACCTCCTTCATCTTCTCCTCCTTCTCCTTCCTTCTCCTCCTCCACCCTCTCCTCCTTCTCCTTCTCTTTCCTCTTCCTCTTCCCCTTCCCCTCATCCTCCACCCTCTCCTCTTTCTCCTACTTCTCCTTCCTTTTCCTCTTCCCCTGCCCCTTCCCCTTCCCCTCCTTATCCTTCTTCTACTTCTCCTTCCATCTCCTCCTCCACCCTCTTCTCCTCCTCCTTCTTCTTCTCCTTCCTCTTCCCCTGCCCCTTCCCCTCGTCCTCCGTTCCTTCTCCTCCTCCTCCACCCTCTCCTTCTCCTCCTCCTCCTTCTTCACTTTAGCTCTTTTGAATTGGGTTTCTGTTCCTTGCAATAACGTGAGTTTAGATGACGATGTTCATAGCTGAGTAGTGGTAAATCTATGAAGCACATGGCACTGGTTTCTGCCCACGAGAGTCACAATATTCTTTCTTTCTTTTTTTTTTAAATTGAGAAATTTATTTTTTAACAACCATACAAGTTTTTAACAAAATAATATAAAATGTGTATAGATTCTGGATATTAGATTTACCCCCAGGAGTGTCCCCCCCCCAATTACCCACCCTTATCCCTCCCTTCCCTTTCCTGCAATATCTCTAAAAAAGTATTAGGTTGTATAACATTACACCTTATCTGGATTTAACACATGGTAATAGACCACCTTTCTCAATGGCCAGGGTCTAGATCCAGTCTCCACAGATGAGTGGAGATATTCGACCCTTGGTTCTCTGGGTTATGCTGATTTTACTCAGCATAATTTCTTCCATAGCCATCTATTTACCTTCAAAGGCTGCACTAACAGTGTTTCTAATTGCTGTGTAAAATTCCATGGTATATATGTACCACAGTTTTTGGATCCATTCATCCATAGAGGGACATCTGGGTTGTTTCCATAATCTGTCAATAGTAAATTGAGCTGCTATGAACATAGATATTGCTGTGTCAATATAACGTGCTGATTCTAAATGCCCTCGAAAAATACCCAGGAGTGCAATAGCAGGATCGTATGGTGGGCTCATCCCTAGTTTTTTAAGGATTCTCCACACTGCTTTCCAGAGGGGCTGTACCAGTCTGCAGCTCCACCAACAGTGTGTTAGTGTGCCTATCTCTCCACAGCCCCTCCAGCATCTATTATTGTTTGTTTTCTTCATTTTTGCCATTCTGACTGGCATGAGGTGATATCTTAATGTAGTTTTCATTTGCATTTCTCTGATTACTAGAGATTTAGAGCACTTTCTCATGTATTCTTTGGCTTGATCAATGTCCTCTGTTGAGAAGTTTCTATTTAGCTCTTTGTCCCATTTATTAATTGGGCTGTTAGTGTTTTTGTAGTTGAGATTTTTGAGGATTTTGTAGATTCTGGATATGAGACCCTTGTCAGAGGAATCATAGCCCATGATTCTCTCCATTTCCGTTGGAAACCTCTTGACTCTTTTGATTGTTTCCTTGTCAGTACAAAAGCTTTTTAGCTTTATGGCATCCTATTCACTGATTTTTGACTTTACTTCCTTCACTTTAGGAGACATGCACAACATTCTTTCTAAGCCTAAACACGGCTTCAGAGTCCTTCTTATAGCTCTGAAATGGTTTTCCAATGTGCTTAGCTTATGTTTTATAAATGCTTGCTTTTTATGATGGCTTTTGAGGCCCTGCATGATTTGATGCCTGTCAGTCCCTCCGGTCTCATGGTGCACACCCACCTTGTTATTGTTTACACTGAAATATGGGTGCCTCTATCAGGAAGTGGCATGGCCCATGCTTCCTCCTGCCACAGGGACTTTGCACATGCTCAGTTGCTCTGTCTCCTTCCTCTCTTCAACCCCTACTCGTCCTTCAGGTGTCCAGAGCTGCTATTTTCATGTGGAAGCCCTTCCTCATCTCTCTGATTGGGTTGCTTCCCCCAGTGGAATAATCTAACATTCAAGAAAGAACTAACCACGCGTAGTACTTACTTTGTACCATGCCCTCTCATATGTACTTTGCACACTGGTTGAATGTTCACAACACCTCTGTAAGGTTGGCGGTATGATTTTATTTTACAGTCAGAGACTGAGGCATGAGCTCCAGCACTACGTGCCTCTCCTCTGTGTTATTTCTCAGCTGGAATTTTGTGTTTATTTATGCTTTAAAAACAATGTTGGTCCCCCTCCCGCACATTGAATGTGGGAAGCACATAGCGAGGCCTGCATCTGTCTTTGCTTACCGCTGTACCTTTAGTGCCTTGTGCAGTCATGTGTTGTGGTTTGTACATTGCTTCCAAAGCCCACACTGAAATCTAATCACCATGGTAACAATAAAGGGCTGGGATCTCTAAGAGGTGAGATCATGAGACCACCATGAGGATCGATGCCATCGTCATGGGAGTGGGTTGATCTTGAGGGAGGGGGTTCCTCCTTGGGCCTGGGTTGGGCGCCTCTCTCTGGTTCCTTGCATGTGTCATTTGCCCTTCTCCATGTTAAGACGCAGCACGAAGGCCCTCACCCAGTGCTGTGCCTTGCTCTTGGATTTCCCAGACTCCAGAACTGTGAGAAATACATTTCTTTTGTTGGTAAGTTTCTCAGTTTTTAACATTCTATGATAGCATCAGGAAGTGGGCTCGGAATTAGTGCTCAATAAATATTTTCAATGGTAGCTTAGCTTTGAGTCCTGGTGCCTTCTCTGTCAATGAATCTCTTCCTCCAACCCTTGCAGTGTCCCTTGCCTGTGAGCAGCTTTTGGATGGGGCTGGAGTTCCAAGCCTCAATGCTGTCTAGGCAGGCTTTTAGCTGGTGAGCAGCAGGCCGTGCAGGTGGACAGGGGCTGTAGAGAAAGTGGGGTGTTTGGGATTAATGCTGAGGCTAAGTGGATATGGGTGGGGGCAGATGTTGAATGCAGCTGCTGTAGTGAGGCCAGGGCCACAGAAGCCGAGCCCAAGGGACGATTCTTTGGGTGGTTAGAGCTGAGTTTTAATAGCAACCTTGGTAGTGACAATGATTGAACTCACTGGCAAGGAGCCTATGGCCTGGGTCAGACAATAGGTGGGGAATGAACAGCAAGTTGAGTGTGTGGTGGTGAATGCTCGCGTGTGTATGTGTGTGTGTGCGCGCGCACGCGCATGCGTGCATGTGCTGTGGTGTGTACATATATGATATAGTTGTGGTTTTAAGTAGTTGTGCATGCATTGGTTTGAGTCAAATGAAGCTGCCAATAAAAGTAATTTCACATAGGTCAGCAAAATATGTGGACACACTGATGATTGGAGCTCGTATTACTGGGTTATGTGTATGTAAATATTGCACAGGTTGATGCTGCATGGGGTCACACTCAGTTTGTGTATTAATGATGTGCATGCAAGTGGGCACGAACTGTGTACAGGTGACCACATGTGTACGCATATGTCTGATGGTGAGGAGACCCTGATGCATGTGTCAGGACTTGTCTGCTACACTTGGGTAATGACACATGTTCTCCAGTGACCGAGTAAGTGGACATGTGTCATCTAATAACTGAGTAAGGGACATGAACTCTAATATCTGAGTGTCCTTCTCTTTAGCCCAGTGACCAGGTGTGTCCTGCAGAATCCGCAGTACATCCTACTCCTCCATCCTGTGAACGCAGGAGAAGGCTGCTCCAGGGGCCTCCCCGGAGTTGGGGAGCTGTGGACCATGCTTGCTGCTGCATCTCCCACAGCCACTATGCCTCCCATTGCAGGGACCTTCCACTTCCATTTGCCCCTTCAAGCAGTCAATATTATTCGCTTCTGGAAAAGGAGGAGGAAACAGATTTGAAAAAGTGAAGCTATGTGAAATAGCGTACCCTGGGTAGGGCACAGCTTGTGGCATCAGATCCTGACCCTTGTCCTTACTAGCTGCAAGGCTTTGGGAAAAATTACTTAAGTTGATTTCCCACTGTAAGTTTTACCTAGCACAATGCCTGGCACACACCAGAGGCCTCTGCATAGAGCTGGGTTTCATCTGTTTCCTCTTATTCAGAAACCACTTTTGAATGCCTACTCTGGGAGTTATTTTAATATTCACCGGTACATCTGATTTTTGGACCCTTAGGCATATGGTACGATTTTTAAATTTCCCCGACTCTTTGAATTCATCTGTGTCTATGAAGCTTATTTTGGCCAATGGGATGAGAGCAAAATGATATGGATCACTCCTCAGTGGAAGTTTTAAAAGCATGTATATTGGGCTGGAGCGGTGGCTTGGTGGTTACGGCGCTTGCCTGGCATGCACAAGTACACGGATTCAAACCCCAGTACCTACTATGCAACTAAGTGTCAGAGCAACGAAAGCCATGTGAAAAACTCAATAAAGATTGATTCTCTCTCTCTCTCTCTCTCTGTCCTTCTCTCTAAAAAAAAAAAAAAAAAAGCATGTGTATTAGGTGCCGTTGGCTTCTTTCCTCTGTTTGGCAAAATGAAATTGAGGTTGAGTCTCCCTCAGCCTGGGCCCTTGAGAGAGCAGCATGTGGAGCAGAGGCCCCAGCAGACCGTTGGGTAATAAGAAACAAAACTTGGCTGTTTGACCCAGAGATTTTGGGGATGTTTGTTACGGCAGCATTTCTTGACTCACCCTGCTTGATACACTTAGTGCTGGTTTCTTTCGCTAATTTTGTCTTTTTAGTCCACCTGCAAGAGAAAGACCTATATTCATTCCACAAAAGATAGAATACACCTGGGACTTGGGAAGCTTATCTTTTGTAAGTAAACAGAATCTGTCTTTTGATTGGACAAAAGTGACATTTGGGGACCTTTACTACAAGAAGGATTTGCCAGGATGGTGATTCAGTCTCAGATGTAGTTTTGGAGAGTCTTAGGGGCCTTAGGTGAAGCAAAACAAACAGACACTCCTATGTTGAAAAGAATCAGTATTTTATGCCTTGATTTATATAACAAAGGAAGCCCCAAAGTGGGTAAGGGTGATAAGGGAAACTTGAACTTTGCTGGGAAACTCATCCAGCAAAATGCAGAACACAAACCAGATTACTTTTCATTTATTATAATTACACAAATTATATATGATCATTATATACAATTTAGAGAATTCAGAGAAATGAAAGAACAAAAAATTAAAATCATCTGATATTCTGCCACTGACAGATAACCAGCGTTTAGTCAGCCTTCTGGATGTTCTCCATATATACCTCGCAATTGATGATTATTTTACGTAAACATTGTCTCATGATCTTTTGTCCATTTAACACCTTTTGAATATTCTTCATTTTTAAGTAAATACAGGGCTATGCCATTATTTTGAATGGTTGTATGATGTCCCATCACATGGTGGCTCTGTTTTTATTACTATTTCTTAATATTAATAAGCCAAATATTTTCGGACCTTTAGGCAATGTTCAGGCTCTTGCGGTTATGAACAATACTGATGAAACTCCTTGGAAGATACATCTTCTGGCTCTTGCCTAATTATTTCCTTAAAATAATTCTTTGAAGGGGATTGCTCATCAAAAGAAATGTACTTTTCAAGGGCTTTTGTTCCATATTGCCAAATTGCTGTCCAGAAGCACTGTATTAATTTTCAGTCCTAGCAGTAAGACATAGGAATGTCCTTTTCTTGATTTCCACATCAATGCTGGGTATTTTCAATCTCCTAAATCTTTGGTAATTCTAGCAGTGAAAAATTGCACTTCATTTGTTTCAATCTATATCTCTTTGATTCCTGCAGAGTTGGACTACTTTCTTTTAAGGAAAGTAAATTGTTAAAAATCTCTTCTCAGGTGACTCTTCTGGAATCCCCTGAATGCAGAAGAGATCTTTCGTTCATTCATTCATTTATTTGAATAAATTGTTTACTTGGGTGTACTGTGTGCCAGGCACAGCTTCAGTGCTAAACTGATAGCAGGTAATAAGTCAGACACAATGTGTGTTGCAGATCTCAGAGAGCAGCGTGCGTGCTTGGGAGTTTGGACTTGGCTCTTAACCCCAGGGACATGAGCTCCCCGAAGTAGCAGGAATGATTGGAGGCAGTGACACAGTTATCGTAAACATGGGCCAAGCTATTTTGGAGCCTGAGGCAAAGGAAAAATCAGTAACGCTAATCCTATCTTTATTCAAATTTTGATATTTTGTTCATTATGGATTTTTGCTTTAATTACGGTTTTTAAAATATTGCTTTATTGTATTATTTATTCTGATTGCTGAGTTTTTTTGGCATCCCTTTTAATTTTGTGCCTGAGGTGAGTGCCTCATTCATTTTGTCCTAATTCTGCCTCTTCTGATATATTCTTGATTTCAAAAATTTCTGTGCACACACAGGTAAGATCCTGAAACCTGAATTCAGGTTCTCCAGACTGAATAATAAATACTGTTCTGATCACCCAACCAGAAGAATTTCAAATGAGTTCAATGACCATTATTGAAGGACTTGCTCTGTGCCAGGCCCAGGTTCGGGGCCTAGGAATGTGGTGAAGATCTCAGATGCTCTACTAGAGCTGAGATTCAGAGATTCACTGTGATGAACCACCCTGCAATTGTTCATCCATCATCTCTGTCCTTAGAAGCACAGGGTGGGTCATTAGGCCACCTCATAAAAATCCTGCTCACCATCTTTGGTGGAATGAGTACCACATTCTCAAAGGTCTTGATAAACTGAGTCTTAATATTATTAATCTAAACATAATTATAATAACTACAAGCTTTTTAAATCCCCCCTCTTTATGAAACACGACACTAAGCTGTTGTCACACAGAGGCCCCCATAAGAAAACATAAACCACTCTACATATTTACAACAGAAGGGACTGAATTGCACAGGCGATGGAAAAGTGGAGAGGTTCACCGGAAATGGAGAGGCAGTATAGTTTTTGGGATAGTGGAAAGTCTGTATAGTTCCCAGGGATGGACAAAATGAAGAGATGGAGTTACCAGAGCTGGGGGACAGAAGTTGAGGCTTGAATGGCTCATTCCAAGGAACTAAAGCCATTGGGACAGTCTGCTCTTGCTGGAGGAGTTGCCTTGGGGGTGGGGGTTGGCGGTGGGGAGGAAGGAGATCATGGAGAAGCACTCAGGTTTTTCCATCCCTTTGTGCCTTCTAATCTCCAACCAGGGCCTTCCTTTGGTCTTCCCCGACTGGAGGCTAACTGATTTTGGAGGCAAGCCAGGGATCAGCTTTCTCTATTTTGGAAAGCAGAGCAGAGTAAAAGGTAGGAAGAGATCTGGTAGCAAACAAGTCACAGAGTGGCCCCCTACTGCACAGAAACCATCTTTTAAAATGCTCAGGACCATCCTGAAGTAAGTATTCTGGATTCATTTGAAATATGAGGCTAAGACGTTTGATTTAAGGACACACACTGAGTGATGAGTGGAGTTGGATTTGAGGTCAGGTTTGCTTGGGACCAAGGTCATACTTTCCCTCCACCCCAGGCTTCCTCTCTGTTCTGGATCCTGCCAACATCCAGGCCACCTTTGGAGCTTGTGTGTATCACCTGTCGCGTGCCCTTGTTTTGCAGCTGCTTGGCTGCCTCAACACCATAGCTATTACTTGCTCCTCTTCAGCCACCAGGGCCACCATATTGCTCAATTCAATTTCATTGACTTCTTTATGATTGACATTCCTGGAGTTGTATAGTGTGATGGCCCTGTTGACAGCTACCTGGCTGGCCATACTCTGGACCTAGTTATTGCATCTGACCCTTGGCCTCTGAAATCTAGTTCTAAGAGCTCCTGCTCTGTTCCCCTTCCTTCTGATTTCCCTCATTCTCCTTGACTTGCCTTTTTGACCTTACTCTGACATCATTAGTATTTCTATGCTTGCTCTTCCCAATCTATCAGCTCTTCCTGGATCTACTCCTTTCTGTGCCTTATCTAGGTGTCATGGTCACACCCTATTCCCGTGACTTTTCTGGGGCATTCCCTTGCTAGTCCTAATCAGCTGTGTAGGTCCAGCTCGTCACACATCAATGATTTCCACACCTGTTTCCTGCCCCTGAATGATCCCCTCTGCTCCGTTGAAGTCTGAGTACGTCTTTTTCTCCATAGTAGCTACTTTCAACCCCATAATCTCCCTTCAAACTCAGGTTGGTCTTTTCTGGGAAAGGTCCTGGTGCCTATATTCAGATGAGCTCAGCTCTGGACAGATTTTTGGTGCCAGTGAAATCCAGGAACCAGATTGGAGGACAGGGCAGAGCACAAAGATTTGAGGTTGTCTTCGTAGAGCTGGCAGTGGGAGCATGATTCGCGGAGTAGCAACAACAGAGACCCAGGCGTGAAGACGGAGACTGGAAGTTGGCCATTTTTCTATAGTGCACAAGAAGCCCCTCTCCTCGCATTTTTCAGTTTCCTGAGAATTCTGGGCCTAGTGGCTTCACAAGGGTTAACATACTCTCTCCCCATCCTATGGCTCTGCCATTAATTACTCTAGTGATTGCAGACATTGCACAAAGCTGGATCCTGGTTTTTCCAGCTTCAGAGTGGGTTTATTGCCAACCATGCATTATGAAGGATAATTGTGAGACCCCTGCACCTGCTGGTTCCCCTTATGGCTGTGACTCATGAAGGTGGGAGGGGAAGAGTTATTAATGAGCATGTTGCTCATTATAATAAAACAACGGAGAAGTTGGCAAAGGGACTGCCAGTCCAGGTGTGGCATCAGAGAAGGCTGGTGGGCATTTCTGGAAACATGACTGTACAATATTATCACCTGCTTCCTTCCCTGACTCATGCTGTGACAACCAGTGAAAAAAGAGCTCTCATCTTGAAGGACATGCACAGTCCTTGTGAGCTCTCTTGACCAGGTGAGGACACTTGAATGGGGAAACTGCTGAACCAGCACTGGATCCTGGCTGGGATGAGCTGGGACACTGGGTATGCTGGGACTTTAGCCCCAGAGTAGAGGGTTTGGATCTGGCTGGGTCCCAGGCTACCTGAACTTAACCGATAGAGCTGAGGGATGGAGTGGAAAGCTGGTGGAACGCCTCAGAAGGACAGCATCCTGTACCTTGAAGAGCTCTGCTTAGGGACCTCCTTCTGGCACAGGAACAGGGCTGGGACTGGTGCAAGTCAGTGAGATACTCAGGGTTAGGGTTAGGGTCCTCACTCTCAGGCATGTGTAAGTTCAGGAGCAGTATTCATCGGTGCTTCTCTAAAGTTGGGTCCCACAGTGCCTCACTCTAGTGCAGGCCCTGCACACAGGAATGGCTGTACCAGAAGAGCCGGATGGGAACTCCTTGAGATACTGCTGCCGGCGAGGGGACATCTTCTCCTGTTGTTCTGCAGGGACTGGCCTACAGGCTTCTAGAAGCCCACATGGGAGCGGACAATGGAGACAACCAACATCAACTGGAAGTGTCACTATCAGTCCTCATTTCATTGTCAAAACGCATGTGGAAGGGAGGTGACAGAATCCATCTCATGTGGTGAAGAGTGCAGAGTCCTGGGTTAGGGCTTCTGCATTTGAGTCACTACTTCAGCATTGACCAGCTCCGCAATCTTAGGCAAGGTATCCAGTACTTCAGCACTGTGGCTTCCTGATTGCAAGTCACTTCTGTTCCTTGAATGCATTAATTTGTTTTCACCCAGAAAGTTGTTCTCCTAGATCTTCACCTGATGCTTCTTATCATCCATTCTCAGGTCATATGGCATTTCCTTGAAGGGGTTTTCCCAGACAACCCTACCTGAAGGAGTCCCTTACCACTTTTTGACTTCATATGATTATATTAAATAATTGACTTCATAGCCATTCTCATGGTCTGCAGTTATCTTAGTTGCCTCTATATCTGTCACCATTTGTTAGAAAATAATTTCCACGAAAGCAGGGATCTTGCCTATCCCATTTATTGCTGTATCCACAGTGCTGGAATCGTGCCTGGAACAGGTAATTGGTGAATGAAACATAAATGAATGAGTGATTTTGAAATGGTTAATGTCCGTATTCAGGCTAACAAATGGTAGCTCCATTACCCCAAACCCAAGTCCACACTGTTACTTTCTATACATCACAGTCTCCTAGATGCTTTTCTGATGGGAAGAAAAAGAAGCTGAGATAAAAACTATAACTTCTCTGGAAAAAAGGGTATCCTTGGGAGACGAGAGGAGGAACTGCATGGTTAGGATGATCAAGTTGTAATAAATAAAACTGTGAAAATAATCACACAGCTGCATTGTAGTAGACTGATGTTGGCTCCCAAAGATAAGTCCATGCTATAATTCCCAGATCCTGTGCATGTTACCTTTGGGAAAGAAGGAATTTTTCTTTAGATCGGATTAAGTTAAGAATCTTGAGATGGAGTGATGACCATGGATTTTTGGGTAGGTTTAAATCCAAGGACAAATGCCCCCATACAAGAGAGGCAGAGGGTGGTTTGAGTCACACAGAAGAGGTGATGTGAAGTTAACTAAACAGATTTTTAAAAATTTTATTCAAATATTTATTTGTTGAACAAACAAGCTTCTAATGAAATAATATAATATATATAAATTCTGAAAATTAGATTTACCCCCAAGAGCCCCCCATTTACCCACCCTTATCCCTACCCTCCTGCCCAATACATCTCTACAAATGCCTTAGGTTGTATGACCTTACATGTTATCTGGATTTAAAACATGATAATAGACCTCCTTTCTCAATGGCCAGGGTCTAGCTCCAGCCTCCACAGATAAGTGAAGACATTTGACCCTTGGTTCTCTGGGTTATGCTGATTTTACTCAGCATAATTTCTTCCATA
>PVKS010013170.1:37500-51606 GCA_004027875.1 Aplodontia rufa | reverse complement strand
TCCCAATCTCCAGACTCCTATAAGTTCTTCATATGCCCTCCCCCCTCTCCATCCCCCTCCCTACACCTCCAAGTGTCCTGGAGAGCCATCCCCCTATTACTCTGAAAGTCATTCAATTTGAGGTTTTGTTAGGTTAGCCATCAGCCGTCAGCCCTACTGCTTCTCCATAAATTCTAGCATCAACAGATGAGAGAAACCATTCAGCCCTTGAGTCTCTGAGCTTGGGAGACTTCACTAAGCATAATTCTATCCATCTCCATCCATTTGATTTCAAAAGCCATAATATCGTCCTCTCTAATGGCCGAGTAGTATTCCATTGTATATATGTACCAAAGTTTTTGTATCCACTTGTCGAGTGAGGGGCATCTGGGTTGGTTCCACAATCTAGCTGTAGTAAATTGAGATGCTA
This sequence comes from Aplodontia rufa, assembly GCA_004027875.1. Lineage (NCBI taxonomy): Eukaryota > Metazoa > Chordata > Mammalia > Rodentia > Aplodontiidae > Aplodontia > Aplodontia rufa. The sequence continues at coordinate 51,197 of PVKS010013170.1, read as the reverse complement.
TAAACATTGATGAAGCCACATCACTATAATATGCTGATTCTAAATCTTTTGGGAAAATTCCCAGGAGTGGGATAGCTGGGTCGTAAGGTGATTCCATCCTTAATTTTTTGAGGATTCTCCACACTGCTTTCCATAGTGGCTGAACCAGTTTGCAGTCCCACCAGCAGTGTAGTAGTGTTCCTCTTTTCCTACAGCCCCTCCAGCATCTGTTGTTGTTTATAGAGAATCTCCCCTTTTAAGGAGTAAATAAACACAACCAAGTATGCAGGGAAATTCATCACCATGAAAGAGAGACCGCAAAGACAATAATCAAAAGAGCTTTGGCTCAAAGAAATGGTTGCTAGAATAAGCAGAAAATAATTTATTAGAGTTTATTTTAGTACAGAGAATTACGAGAGAACATTGCTACCTAAACATTAGCCACTACATAACAAGGGTAATGAAAATCGATCAGTCACATAACAGAGGTGAACTAAAGTGAACAGAATGGTCCCTGAACCTGAAGAGTGAATTTATGTACTAAAAACAAAGATGAAACTCAAAACAAGATGCAATGTGTAAAGTGAATGATAAGATAAATACAATGGAGCCCATGTTCCAAACTGCATATAATAAAACATCCAGAAAGAAAGAGTACAGGGGAAATATATTATATTAAATGCAATATCAAGCATTTCTGTTTTAGTCAGCTGTTTCACTGCTGTGACTAAAAGACCTGGCAGGAACAATTTTACAGGAGGAAAGTTTTATTTTAGGGCTCATGGTTTCTGAGGTCTCAGTTCATAGACAGCTGGCTTCCTCGGGGCTGGAGGTGAGGCTGAACATCACAGAGGAAGAATGTGGTGGAGGAAAGGGGCTCTGGACATCGCAGGGGCTCTGGACATCGCATCAGTAAGCAGAGAGAGCAAGAGTCCCTCCCCTTCCCACCGACAAAATATAAACCCCGAAGGCACGCCCTGGGAGCCACACTGTGCCTGCCTATAGTCACCACCTAGATAATCCTTTCCAGGTGATTATCATGTTGATTTGGTTAAGACTTTAATAACTCAATCAATTTACCTATAAATTTTCTTGCATTATCTCACGAAGGAGATTTTGTGGGACACCTCATCTAAACCATAACGATTTCTTAGAACTCAATAAAGTTGTGTCTTCAGATTCAAAGCCTACTCCTCCTGCAACAGCCCCCCCTCAACCTAGGGAAAGCTATCAGAACACCACCCACCCTAATGAAATACAGAATACCAAGACAAGGACAAAGCCCCAAAGCTTCTGGATAAAGAGAATAGAAGAGAGTGTTCAACAGGAAACAAGTGATAAGATTGAAATCACTAGATTCATAAAATGCCAGAAGATAATGGAAAAATGCATTTTAAGGTAAACAAATTTGAACTTAAAATTGTTTATGTGATTATTCAACTGTGTGAGATAAATAGGGTTGTTTTGCACATGAAATGATTCAGAAAGGTATCACAGTGAATCTAAGAGAAGAAATGGATATCAAAAATACTGGTAAGCAACTAAATTGTTAAAATTTATAATAAAGTATCTACTGTTTGCTCTAAAATTAAGGAAATAGTTAAGAATTTTCAAGTTGCAAAAACATAAAATGATGAATAATAGCATAAGTATGCTGTAGCTCTTGACTTCTGGTGGGTTTACAATAGGTGCAAAGTTTGATAGTAGTCATTGTTGAAAACAATGTAATTAGAATTATAAAGAAGGGTTTTAAATATTAAAGCTTACTACTAGAAGCAGAAAATACAGTGGATTGTTCTCAAATCATGTAAAAATAAAAAGCTTGATTATTTAATAAAATAGAGGAAGGGGTAATAATTTAATAATTGATGGAGAGAAAAACAATATTTAAGTTTACAGAAAAAGAACCCACATACATTTGAGATGCAAAATCTGTGCATCTTAAATAAACACAAATAATATCAAGTAGTACCTTAAAAATAAGGTATATCTTGAACATCTAGTGTTTACCCCAGAAAGGTAAGTAACAATAAAATTTGTCAATGCATTATGCAATAGACACAAATTAAAGGAAGAAAGAACCTTTAAAATATAACTTGAATGACATTCCTTAGTGATAAAAAAAACTAGAAAGGTTTTTGATATCTTGATATTCTTTACAACAATCTATAAAACAGTATCATATTAAATGACACTTGAACTTTTTCCCTTGGAAAGGAGGACAGAGAAGAAGGACCATTATCTCCTTTACCACCAGACCAGACACTGGAAGTCCAGCCAAGTTATAGAAGAATCACAGCAATGACAGTGTCTGGACAGTCAAATGGACAGTCCAAGAGAATCAGCCGTCAGCACTCAGGAACTTCTTAGCAAGGCAGTTTTAAATAAAATGTCAACATACAAAAGCAATCCCCTTCTTCCATGCTATATTAAACTAGGAAACAGAATATTAAAAGTTCAAATAAAAACAGTGGATAACAGCAAAAACACACAATAATAAAGCACCCAAGAATGCAGTCAACAAGTAATGTTCAAACAACTTAGGTTCAAAATTCTAAAATACCCACATATTGTTTAAGGAATTTTAGAAAATCTATTTACATAGAGAAATAGAAAATTTTATGGATGAGAAATTGTATTGCTTTAAATATTTCAAATCTCATCAAGCAAATTTATAATTTAGAATCAAACCACTCAGTATCATGGATTTTTTCCATTAAACCCAAGAAGTAGATAGAAATTAATAAATAAAAATAGCTAAAACAATTTTGAAAGAAAAACAGAGGTGGGAGCTTGTGTCATTAATATCAAAGCATTAAGAAATAACAATTAAACAGAAATGAAGCCATTATTAATTGAAAAGATAATAGCTAATAGATAAATAGTCTAGAGGTGTTAACATCTCTGTTCCTCTTTCTGAATTTAACACATTATAAAGTAGACATTTTATGGAAGGAAGAATGAATTATTCAATAAATTAGAGAATAAGTTGTATGTATTCTATAAAATTTTTAATATACCATTCTTTATTCAGATAATGAGAACAGGTTCTCAGAGTAAAAATAAGCTAAAATATTAATATAAAAGTAGATTATTGAATTATTAGAAGCCATATAAATGACAGTGATCTGACTTCCAGGCACCCAGGTGCTCAGCTGGCCTATAGGACCCTGCTGAGAACCGCAGTGGAGCAGTGGGGATGTGGATCCCTGGAGAGTTGGAGCCCTGCAGGCAGCAAGCACAGACTATGCTGTGCTTGGGGTCCATTCTGCAGGTGCAGTGGGCCTGAGGCACAGGGAGCCAGCACACAAGCAAGTCCGGGAGTGCCAACTCTGACCTCTTATCCTTGGGCGGGCTCTGGATACCCTACAGATGCCTGCTGATGGGGCTATGCAATCCCAGACTGCCACCCCCCACACTGAGCATGCGATTTACTAACATGGACCTGCTCCTTCCCTGGGAAGTGGGAGAAAAGGAAAGCAAGGCAAACATGAATGAAAGTTGGGACTTGAGATTTGACCAATGACGTTAATGGGTTTCCAAACCCTGATTAGCATAAATTTGGGCCAAGAGTGTCAGTACTTTTTTCAAACCCTAAATTGCATAAGTTTGGAACAATAGCAGTGATTCAAATGCTATATAAACCTCTAGCTGAGCACACTCAGGTAGCAAAAGCTTGCTATCCAGGTACCCTCTTAAATGCTGCAAGAGTTCTGTTCCTGTTCCTTCAATAAACGGTTCTTCCATTCACTCATCCTGGTTTGTGGATTTCATTCTTTGAATGTGTGAGAAAAGAACCCAGGAGGAAGGAGATGTTGACACTGAGCTGCTGGAGTCTGGAGAGCTGTGGCGTCTACTGCAACATTGGAGGGCGCTGCTCCCCATTAAGAGGGGCAACACTTGTGGGCTACAGAAGCCAGCACCCTGGGCAGATACCACTTGCCAGCAGAGGCATTAGGAAACTCCAATCTCATCAGCCAGGGAAAGCCGGCAATTAAATTTCATCTCAAAAATTCTGTTTCCACAGTACATTTAACCTTTAATTGGAGAAAACCCTTCTAAAATAAATCACAGTGCCAAAACTTATGAAGGAGAAATTTAAATAACTGACATTAAAATTAAAATTTAATAAAAATATAAGAATATTTTCAACAGACTTAATAGGAAAATATTAATATTTGGAATGCACTAGAAAAATACTACAATAAGGATAAGATAAACATACAGGAAAGCAATGAAGGAAATATTTGTTTGAGTATTTTATGGAAGAGGAAAACAAATTGAAGTTCATGGAGAGAACAGCTTTCCTTAATAGCAATAGGTATATTTTTACGTTGTTTTTATACTGCTATTGAAATGTTTATGGACTTGCATTCATATATATAAATTGTATGTAAAACATTATATATCTTTGAAAGTATAGTGTCTTACATACACGTAATATACATAGTATTTTACGAGGTTGTACGTATATAATCATAAATCCATAACAAAGAGAGGGGAAGATGCAAATTTAACTGATTGTTGTGGACATCTTTGGGGAGGAGGTTGGAATTTAGTGATTGTTCTTTTCTTTCTTTCTTTCTTTCTTTTTTTTTTTTAAGAGAGAGGGACAGCAAGAAAGAGAGAAAGAGAGAATCAGTTTTACTCACTTTTTCGTGTGGCTTTTGTTGCACCAGGACTTCCTCGTGTACTGATGCTGGGGTCTGAACTCACGTACTCACGTGTGCCAGGCAAGCGCCGTAATGCTGAGCCACCGCTCTAGCGCCCATTACTATTTTCTTTAACCATATTTATAATGTCTTAATTTTGCTCAAGGAAAGTATATTCATGTAATATGTGTTTGAAGTTATTTTAATTTATATATAAGATATTAAAAAGGTAAAGTGAACAGTTCTGGTGAATATTTTTTACTAAATTTCAAGCTCTAGACATTAGTTACCTAAGTCAGTTCATAGAATATAAAATAAGAGCAATCTGACCAAATTTATCTTTGAAAAAATAATTTTAAAAATTTAAGTTACCACCAATCAAGCACCAGAGTTTTTACAGCTCCTTTGGGTGCCCAACCCCACTCCAAGTCCTCTTGATTTTGTCGTTTGTATGATTTTCTTTTTCTTTTTTCTTTTATTTTCTTTTTTGGTACCAGTATTGAATCGAGGTTCTTAACCACTGAGAAGGGCCTCACTGAGTTATTAATTCCAGCTTTGAACTTGCAATCCTCCAGACTCAGCCTCCAGAGTCGCTGGGTTCACTGGAGTGCACCGTGATGCCTGGCACCCTTGTGGGATTTAAGTTGGATGAAATTGTTGTTAAATTTCCAGGTTACACTGACATTTCCCAGAGTTTGTATTTCAATCAAAACAGGTGGATACTCACAGGGATGACCTATAACTTCTTAGAACAGTGTTGTCATCTTCTGAGATCCTGTACCCAAAGTTTTAATTACACTTTGGAAAGATGTTTTAAAAATATTTTTTAAAACTAAGTTCATAGATTTACAAGACAAGGAAATATTATAATATTTGTAGTACAATGATGCTAAAATATTAAAAATATGCTGTGATTTGGATAAGATCAATTTATGTTGGAAAAAAAAAAGGTCTGCGTATTTTAGTAACAGACATTGATGTTAACATAGTCTAAAGATTTGGAGGGGTGGTTTCCTAAAGAGAGCTGATGGTAAGAGACATCTGCAGATCACCTCGGAAAACATCACACACAGCATTACCAGGGGAAGTGGCAAAATCAATCCACCCTGATTTCATATTTCAATGCATCACGTATTTAGTTCGTAGAAAGCTTTCTATGCTAAAGAAAGACTTTTTTCAAAGATTAGCACAAAAGAAAAGAATGTCTTCATTTACAAGAGAAAGCTGCTGGGATTGGTGTGGGGTGCACATGCCAATGATGTAATCAGAAGCGCTTTGATAATTCAGTAGCGGGCCCTCCATACACACAGCTGACAAGTGGTTGCACAGACAGTGGTTTCCAGGCCTCCTTTCATGCACCTTCATAGCCATTATACTTAAAAACTTAGGATTTACCTTAAGTCCGAAATTGAAGATTACAAGAAATATGGAGCGGTGGCTCAGCGGTACTTGGCATGCGCAAGTACACGGGTTCAAACCCCAGCTCCCACGTACACAACGAAGTATCAGAGCAACAAAATCCATGTGAAAAACTCAGTAAGAATTGATTCTCTCTGACTCCCTCTCTCTCTTTCACTGTCCTTCTCTCTAAAAAAAAGGTAAACATGGATTAAATTTAGGTTTACTTTTAAACCTTCAGTAATTTGAAAGTTTTCATCCCAAATTAACTACTCAGGTTTTCTCATGACAATTCGTTTTCCTGATTTTCACGTCTATATATAGATGTAGGGGCATCTGCTAGAACGTATCTAGTGTATGACGTGTACAAAAGAAAGTAAAGTGAAGCTGGGTGTGGTGTCCCTATAGTCACAGTGGCTCTGGAGGCTAAGGCAGAAGGATCAAGAGTTCAAAGCTAGCCTCAGCATCTTAGGCCCTAAAAACTTAGTGAGACACTGTCTCAAAATAAAAAATAAAAGATGGCTGGAAATGTGGCTCAATGGCTAAGTGTTCCTGGGTTCAATCCCTAGTACCAAAAAAGAAAAGAAAAGAAGACTGGGAAAAGTGAACATATAACTATTAGGATAATAGAGTAATACAGGTATTTTCTTCAGAATGACACTCGACCCTGAATTTCCTGGTAGGCAAGGACTAAAGAAAAATAAGTATGTGTATATTATAATAGTGTCTTAAAAAGAATGAGCTACATTTAAAAAAAATAAAAACATTCCTTTTGTAGTATTTTAAGAGAAAACCCAGTAAATCCTTACAAGGAGGAAAATGAGTAGAGTTTTTAACCAAACTTTGAAATGATCTTTACCTATTTTTATTCTAATGATTGCTAGAAACTGATTCTTCCTTTTTTTTTCTTAAAGAGAGATGGACAGTGAGAGAGAGAGAGAAAGACAGAATCAACTTTATTTAGATTTTCATGTGGCTTTCGTTGCTCCGAGACTTTGTTGTGTACGTGGTGCTGGGGTTTGAACGTGGGTCCTTGTGCATGTCAGGCAAGCGCGGAACCGCTAAGCCACTGCTCCAGTCCCCTTTCTTCCTTTTTTAATTGTTTCAAAATATTTTCTCCTTTATTTTCCTAACAGTCAGTGATAAAGATTTGTGTTGAAAATATAGAATGTACAGAAAAGCAAAAAACAGATAAAATCTCTTATAATGCTAGAAAGTCAGAATAACTGTCAGCTTTTTTGAATATCGTATTCCATACTTTTTGATGTGTAGCTTACATAGTTGAAAATATAGTGAATATTTGTATGGTCTTTTTATTACTTCTTTTTATGACTTTTTATCTACTTCTTCCAAAGTAGAATTAATTGGTTAAAGGTTTCGGATGTTTTACAAATAAGTAGGTTATTATTCATGTAAAAATTGTGTCATATTATGATCGATTATGGCCTTCCTATTGCACTACTGCTAGAACTGGATGACTTTTAAACAATATTAATTTTATAAGTTCAAATTGGATTATGTGGCATTTAAATTATTATTAGAAATATTGAACATTGCTCAAATGTTTTTTACATATATTTTCCAACTTCTTCAGGCTGTGTTATTTTCTCATTTTTAGTGAGGTCTCTGATTTTTATTTATTAATTTACATCAGTTCTCTGCTTAAGAAGAATAGCACTTTGTCATAGTATATATACTTTTTATGTTGTGATTTTAATCTACATATTTTTGAAGATATGCTGCTTGAACTTCTGGAATTCACTTTTACTCTTTTTTGGAGTAATCAAATTACCACACAATTCTTTCTTTTTTAAAGATATTAAGTCTTTCTTTGCATCTGATATCAATTTTTGTGAATATAAATATTGATATTGATACTTTCTTGATGAACTAAATCATTTTTCTTAATTTTTTGGTCATAAATTATTCTGTTGTGCATACTGTTTGAATAAAGTATATTGGGTGACTAATGTTTGGTTATATTAGTAGTAGTGTTATTATTATGGTGTAGACTGTTTCTTTTAATGTTTCATTTTAAAGTTAATAACATCAATAAAATATTTTCTATTTTCCAAAATAAATTATTAGTCCACTGACTATGCATGTACAATAATATGTATGCAGAATTATTGTAGTCAGAGACTGGAGCAGTGGATCAGATGTTAGAGCGCTTGCCTGGCATGCTTGAGGACCCAGGTTTGAACCCCAACTCCACATACACAACTAAGTATCAGAAAAACAAAAACCAGATGAATAAATATATAAAATTGATTCTCTTTCTCTATCCTTCTCTGACTCTTTCCCACACTCTCTAAAAAAATAAAAAAGGAATTATTTTAGTCAGTTATTTGATTTTTATTTATTTTTGTCAATTGCTAAATTATAAATTTTCACTTGTAGACCATAGGACCATTTAAGAAGTAGCATGTTGCTTCCCAATGACTAAAAGCAGCAGTACAAGTGAATAGGTTTTATCTTCCTTCCATATTCATATATTTATGTTTTCAGAAGTTAGATTTTAAAAGTCTTCTGTTGACAAAGGAAACCATCAAATTAGACTTCATCACTGCTCTCCAAAATGCATGCAACATTCCAAAAGAAAGTGCCTTAAGTATAATTATTCAACTTCTGACAGTCACTGAACTGAAATTTGTCTGTATTCAACTTATGAACTTGCCAGTGACTACTTTTGGATGAGAGAAACATTATAGGCTCTGAATTCTTAAGGTCAATATATGTTTAAAAACAAGTTTGGAACAATTATGTTTTGCCTGCTGCCCTTGTTACTAAGTGCATGTGTCAGCTGAACACACGTGAAGTCTTGCTTGAGCGCATGCTCATTCGAACAACGTTTCTTGCAATGTTCACGAGGAGCTATAAAGAAATTAGGTTGTAAAAAAGAAGGAAGTCATCACCTATAGTTCCAAAGCTTCTCAGAAGAGTGGGAATACTATTGATTACTTGGGTCTGATAGATGATAGATGAGAGATGATGGCATTTTGAGCATTTTAATGTATAGAGTGTATAGGAGGAGAACTCTACTGGAAGTTAAGAGACTGAACAGTTCAGGAATTTAGTTAAAATTATGTCTGCCCTATATTACTTGCTTATAAACTAGGAGTGTTTTTCAGAGTAGCCTTAAATCCTCTTTCCAGCATTAAAATTTGAAAAATGTTATATATCAAATAAAGATACAAGACTTGAGAGATTAGTACATCTTGAATTTTGGAGGCGTATAAACCTGGGTATCTCAGTGTTCTCTTAGTAGTCCATATATTACAGACTGTATTTTCCAAACTGGTAGCAATAAGATCTCTCATTCCATCTATACTTCTTAGAGTGCATTTTAGATATTTCTCCTGTTGAAAGCATAGGGCCAAAGGGGATAATTATTTATATCAACTGTACTTGAATCTAGGTGTATCAGGACTAAGGCAGAAGTGACACTATATGACTTTCAAAGTGAGGTCGTAAAAGGCAATACGACTTGCCCTTTGAACTCAGTAACCATAGTGTGGGGAGGTGAACAGAGCATATGGAGGGACTATAAGAAGGTGTTCTGACTACTAACCTTTTCCAACATCCCAGCCTATGGACAGCATAAGCTTCAAGATCAACCTCAGGCACCTAAGTGGCCAAAGCTTTTTATGGTTTCAACCCGATTCTTCAAGTCATCTCCAACCTTGAATCTTCCCAATTGAGACTCCAGACATTGTGGAGTTGAGGCAAACCAGCTCCTGTGTCTCTGTCCAAATTTCTGATGCATAAATTGTTAGATATAATAAAATATCCACTAGATATTGGGGCAATAATTTGTTCCTCAGCTACAGAAAACTGGAAGATACTGGGTGCTAGGAAGATGGAGCTAAACAATTTAGAGATGTGGCTTTGGCTTTGGGTGATAGGTAGAAACTAGAAGGACACTGAGGAGACTTGGTGAAAGCCTATCAGGTCTCCAGAAAAAACTAAACAAAGCCTAAAGGATCTTAGAGAATGAATTTATGCCTAAATGCCAGAATGTTCACAAGGAAGCCAGTGGTGAGAGAGCTCAGAGGAAGGTAAGAAAAATGTTATTAAATACTAGAGGTAAAGGAACTATTTTTATTTCCCCTGGCACTCTCCTTGGAATCAGATCTTCTGACTCCTGATTAGCAAATAACTGTAGACAGTTACTCACACATTATGCACAAGTTTAGCCTAAGCTTTACCTCTAATATTTGTGAAACTCTAGGTAAGGTTGTAAATGGAGGGCCATTTGTCACCTATCTAAGTATTTAAAAGTTATGTCAGGTCAACAAACTTCTAAATAAAAAACATTATACCTTCCTACTTTGGTAAATATACTTTTGTAAAAACCTGAAAAGCCACGTTCAAATCTGGATTATTAGACTCTTCCTCCCCCATCCCTATGAAGAGCCACACTTTAGTTCACCTCAGGCCTGTAGTCGTTCACACCAGAGAACAGACTCTGGGAAGGGCTCATACTGATGCTACAGGAAGGTTGGGCTATTTACAAAGGGCATGGCAGGATCCTGAGTACACAGAGAAGGACCTACCAGTAGAATACAGGAATGTGGGGTCTGATGGAGGCTGGTCCCAGGGCCCCCCAGATTCCTTACCTTGTACGTAGGAGAGCAAATGCAAGAGGACAGGAAAAAGGTCCTCTTTCCCTGGTAATGGTGGTGATTATGACCTAAAAACAAACACACAAGCAAAACAACAACAACAAACTAAGGTACCTTGCAAAAGATATTAGACTGAGCTCTAACTTTATTGGCTTAAGTAAGCTAAACTTCAGATAATTGTGCCTTAAATAAGTCTAGGAAACAAGTGGTTGATGAAAGAAGATGTGCTGAAGGGATAAGTATGCCCTGCAAACACTTCTGAGTGACAGCCGAGGACTGTCTAATGGCCTGCTTAGTCTTTTTTGGGACTCTGTGTCTACTACAGAAGGAGAACACCTGAGGTATGCTGGCTTTCCTTAGCCCACCAGCCAGATGTGATTGGTTTTTAAAAGGTTAAATCTGCATTTAAAGACTTAGTAGTAGGAGGATACCAGCTCCTTACAGTTTTCAGTTATAGTGAGAACAAAGGGCTTAGGAAATCATCTTGGGAGAGGAGCAAAGACAGAGTAGATAGCACTTACAGATATGAAAGATAATTCTAGATATTTGCATTTAAACTGCATAAAATTACATCCATAGGCACACAGCATACTAGTAATAAATTGTCTTGACAAACAGTTGTTTATTATAAATTTTTCAGGTTTTTATTTAAATGTCTTCAGTTTCATTAAATTAAACATAAAGATAGGGATCCACAGCTGAAGATGAATATTCCAGTATGAATCTCATGGATGTAAAATAAATTTAGTGTTTCTACATTCTTATTAGCATATTCTAAGTCCTGTCTCAGGAAAATGCTTACTTGGCAATGAGCTGAGCTCATCGTAACTTTTGATTTTTAGATCATTTTGGGGGGCATGTAAAAATTAATCATGAACTATTCAAAAGCCTGTGGGTGGAAGGAGAAATTTTTTCCCTGAACCTTAATGGCTTTCTAGTGGCTAAAAATTTTCTACCATGATCGTTATGTATACCCTGAGTTACAGGAAATCCTGGATTCTCTCAGATAGTGCTTAGAAGCAATGTTCAGTAATGTTCAGTTTACTTCATGTTTCCTTGCGTTGCATGACTTCCTTAACTACTTCAAAGGAACATCATTTGTTAGAAGGCTGTTAGATCATCTTGCCTTTTCTACCTGTTCTCATCTGGCCATACGGCTACGAGTACTACATATTTACAGACAGATGAATCCCAGATTTCTATCTCTAGTCCCAGCTCCAGGTGCTGATTTGATATTCAGAAATGTCCACACTGACATCCTGAATTCAATACATCTGAAATAGAACCCTTCCTTCTCTCTGCCCTTACCTTTCTCTTCCCTGTGTCAGTCAACAGCACCGCCATTCAGTTTCAAATCCCAGAGTCTTCTGTAAATCTTTTCTTCCCTTCCTTCCCTGTAACTAATAGATCACCAAGCCCTGTTGGCTTTACCTTCAAAATATACCAAGTAATTTAACAAGTAATATATTCGGTGATACATCAAAAGATCAAGTAGCTTTCCAAAAGGTGCAGCTAAAAAGTTGTTGAACTTTTCTTGGCAATAGGTTCTGCAACCTGGCATCTGTGCCCTCCACCTCTAATCACAGTATAGTCTACATCCCACAGAGTGACCAGAATAAGTTTTTCAAATGTGAGACTTCTGTTTTTGTGAAGACAGTGTATTTTTCTCTATTATTCTCACTAAGGGAAAAAATAATCTGATTAACATCTATAAAGCAAGTATTAAAAATCTCTGAAAGATGAAGAAAAAAAGGCAGTCTGCCATGGGACCTTGGGACTCAAGAAATGACAGTGGAGAGTTCTTGGGTTTTCTTTCTTCCTCAAATATTCTAGATTTGAAGTTGAAACTATTGGCAACCTGGAAATGCCAACAGGAGCAGAAAACAAAATAGAATAAAATAAAACAAATGCCTTTTCTCTGGCCAATGGACCAGGAAAAAGGCAGTATATCAAGACAGAAAACTTTTAGAGAACAATATTTTACTTTTGCCACACATCACAGAAAAACCTTTATCCAAAGATGAATTGGGAGCAAAGACATCTGCAATGAGATGCCCCCACCTCCCATCACAGTGTTGACAGAGAAGCCAAGAGGGAGCCTGAACTTTCATCCCTGCCAGGTGTCAGAGGTGACTGGTGAATCTGGGTTTGCATTCTGTCCACCAGTAATGATGAGCTCCTTACCTTCCCTTCTCTGGTGGTGTGGGAGGAGGTCTGGTAGAATCAGGTCTTAAACCACTGCTGTGATAAGAGATCCAAACAAGAAGACATTGGTAGAAAACCTGGACATCTACCTCTATTGGTAGTGACAAATTGTCACCTCCCCTTTCTGGCTTGAACTGTTTCACAGGAAGACAGCTAGAGCAGAAGATTAATTAATATACAAACTCTCATGATATAATATCCACAATGTTCAGATTTCAATGAAAAATTATTATGTAAAAAGGGAGATCTCAAACTGAATGAAAAGATACAATCTGTAGATGCCAAAATTAGACAGAGATGTTTTAATTACATGAAAAGGATTTAAAAGCAGCTCTCATAATAATGCTTTATTGGGCAGTTACTAACAAGAAGGAAGGAAAAAAAGTGGAGAGATTGAAGGTGGCTATAAGAAGGCAACAGGAGGGATGTGCTTGACATTCCTGCTTAACACTTATTTCCCATTTCCCCCATGACCAACTTCCTTACTTAATTCCGACTGTTCCCTAAATGTCAACTCCTCAGAGATTCTTCACCTATCATCCCACTTAAAGAATACTCCCTCATCCTCACACAGTGTCTCTCTCTCTCTCTCTCCTCCCCTCTCTTTTTCTCTTCCTCTTTCCCTCCATCTCCCCTTCTCACTCCTTCTCTCTTCCTCTACATGATCTGTAACTGGTCAAAGTTCAAATATAAAGTTGTGAAATTTGTGTATATTCTGCTTCAAATAAAGAGATACAAGAATATATTTTACTTACAAAAATAAAACATAAAAAAATGCTGAGGTGTTCTTTGACCATGAAACCAAATTTGGATCCTTTCCTTACTCTCCTCATGCTTA
>PVKS010013170.1:0-32500 GCA_004027875.1 Aplodontia rufa | reverse complement strand
ATGAAGATTTCTCTATGCCTTCTATTTTATTCTATTGGTCTTTGATTCTGTTCTGGTACCAATATGATGCTTTTTTATTACTATAGCTCTGTAGTGTAATTTGAAGTATGGCGTTGTGATACCTCCTTCTTTGCTTTTCTTCCTAAAGGATTGTTTTGGCTATTCTGGGTCTTTTATTTTTCAAAATGAATTTCATGACCACCTTTTCTAATTCTATGAAGACTGTCATTGGAATTTGTTGGGCATTGCATTAAATCTCTCTAGTGCTTTTGGTAATGTGGCCATTTTGATAATATTAATTTTGCCTATCTAAGAACACGGGAGGTCTTTCCATCTTTTAAGGTATTCTTCAATTTCTTTCTTTAGTGTTCTTTAGCTTTTATCATAGAGGTCCCTCTCCTCTTTTGTTAGATTGATTCTCAAATATTTTATTGTATTTTTGAAGCCATCGTGAATGGGATAGTTTTCCTAATTTCTTTTTCAGCAGCAAGTTCGTCATTGGAATGTAGGAACATGATTGATTTGTGAATGTTGATTTTGTATCCTGTTATTTTGTGGAATTCATTAGTGAGATCTAGAAGTTTTCTGGTGGAGTTTTTTTTTTCTTTTAAATTCCAAATGGTAGTCCCTTTATTTGAAGGTCAATGTATGGTGGAATTTTTGTCTTCTAAATATATAATCATGTCATTATCAAATAGATTGAGCTCTTCCTTTCCTATTTGTAGCCCTTTAGTTTCCTTCTCTTGCCTAATTGTTCTGGATAGAGTTTCAAGGACTACAATGAATAGGAGTGGTGAAAGTGGACATCCTTGTCTTGTTTCTGCTTTTAGAGGAAACACTTTCGGTTTTTCTCCATTCAGAATAATGTTGGCTTTGGGTTTGTCATATATAGCCTTTATAATGTTGAAGTAAGTTCCTTCTATTCCAGTTTTCTATTGGTTTAAACGTCAATGAGTGCTGTATTTTGTCAAATGCTTTCTCTGTATCTATTGAGATAATTATGTGATTCTTGTTTTTAAGTCCATTTATTGATTTCTGTATATTTCACCAATGTTGCATCCCTGGGATGAATCCCATCTGATCATGGTGCACTCTCTTTTTAGGTATTTTTGTGTGCAGTATGCCAATATTGTCTTAAGAATTTTTGCATTTATATTCATTCATTCCTTAATGAATTGGTCTGAAGTTTTGTTTCCTTGATGTGTCTTTGTACAGTTTTGGTATCAGAGTGATACTGGCTTCACAGAGTGAGTTTGGTAGAGTTCTCTCTTTTCATAGAATAATTTGAGGTGGATTGGTATTAGTTCTTCTTTAAAGGTCTGGTAGAACTCGGCTGAGAATCCAGCTGGTCCAGGACTTTAATTGTTGGAAGGCTTTTGATGCCTTCTTCAATTTCATTACTAGAAATTGATCTGTTAAAGTTTTCTATTTCCTCATAAGGAAATGGTTCAATTTGGTAGATCATATGTCTCTGGGAATTTGTCCATATCTTCAAGGTTTTCTAGCTTTTTGAAATATAAAGTCTCAAAGTAGTTTCTGATGATCTTTTGGATTTCAGATGTGTCTGTAGTGATATGTCCTTTATCTCAAATTTTAATAATTTGAGTTTTTTCTCTCTTCCTTTTAGTTAGTGTGGCTAGTGTTTTTTTTTTTTTATATTGTTATCCTTTCAAAAAACCAGCTCTTTAATTAATTTGATTTTGTATTTTTTAACTTCAGTTTCATAGATTTCTGCTCTGTTTTAATTATTTCCTGTCTTCTACTAATTTTGTTATTGCTTTGTTCTTCTTTTTCAAGGACCTTGAGATGTAATTCTAGTTTATTTATTTGGTGTCCTTCTATTCTTTTAATGTATGCACCCAATGCTTGAACTCTCCTCTTGGAACTTCCTTCATACTGTTCCACAGGATTTTATATATTCTATCACAGTTCTCATTTATCTCCAAGTATTGTTAATTTCTCTTCTGTTATCCATTTAGCATTGAAGAGTATATTATTTAATCTCCAGGTGTTAGAGTGTTTTCTATTATTTGTCATATCATTAATTCTAATTCCATTCCATTATATCCTGATTAAATGCAAGGTATTATCTCTATTTTTTTCTATTTGCTAAGATTTTCTTTGTGTCCTAGAATATGATCTGTTTTAGAAAATATTCTGTGTGGTTCTGAGAAGAAGGTGAATTCAGTTGTTGAAAGATGTGTGTTAAAGACATCCAGAATTATTGTGTTGTGGTTGATTTGGTAAAATTGAGAAGGAAGGGTTTTTCTGATGTATGTACATGATCTGTTGTTCGGGGCATAGCTATTTATGATCATTACATCCTGGTGATGTATTATTCCCTTGAATATTATGAAATGACCTTCTTTGTCTTTTGTGATTAATTTTGGCTTTAAGTCCACTTTATCTGATATAAAAATAGTAACTCTTGCTTATTATGAGAACCATGTGAGAGGTATGTTCTTTCCCATCCCTTTACCTTCAGGCTGTGGATGTCTTTGCCTATGAGGTGCAGGCGGCATATTGGTGGGTCTTGTCTTTTAATCCAATCTGCTAACCCATGCCTTTTTTTTTTTTTTTAAGAGAAAGGGACAATGAGAGAGAGAAGAAAGAGAGAAACAATTTTATTTAGTTTTTCATGTGGCTTTCATTGCTCTGATACTTTGCCATGTATGTGGTGCTGGGGTTTGAACCCAGGTCCAGGTGCATGCCAGGAAGGCACCATAACTTCTGAGCCACAGCTCCAGCCCCAACCCATGTCTTTTGATTGAAGAGTTTAGACCATTTATATTCAATGCTATTATTGAGAAATGTTTTTTATTTCCTCTGATTTATTTCTGGCACTTAAATTGTATTTGATTCTCTTTTGATTGATTATTCTTCTAGTATTATGTCTCTCTATGCTGATTTTCATTTTTATTTTCATTTCTTCTTTATGAAATATTTTATTGAGTATGCTTTGTAGTGCAGGTTTTCTAATTATGAAATTTTAAATTTTTATTTATCATGGAAAATTTTTAATTGATCTTCAATTTTGAAGCTTAATTTTTCTGGGTATTGTGTTCTTGGTTGGGAACCATTATCTTTGAGAGCTTGATATATATTATTCCAAGCTCTTTTCATTTTTAGAGTCTGGGTTGAGATGTCAGTTGAAATCTAGACTGGTTTACCTCTCAATGTGATCTGTTATTTTTCTCTTGCAGGTTTTAAAAGTCTATCCTTATTCTGTATGTTAGACATTTTCTTAATAATGTGTCTTGGAGTGGATTTGTTGAGCTTCTATGTTTTAAGTCTTATTTACCTCCTGATTTCTATTTCATTCTATTTGATTTTCTATTTCATTCTTAAGGTTTGGGTAATTTCCCACTATTATTTCATTGAAGAGATGTCTATTCCTTTCTTTTTTCGGTAGTAGGGATTGAACCCAGTGGTGATTAACAACTGAACCACATCCCAGCCTTTTTTTTTTTTTTTATTTTCTATTTTGAGACAGGGTCCCACTAAGTTACTCAGGGCCTTACTAAGTTGCTTGGTCTGGCTTTGAATTTGCAATCCTCCTGCTGCAGCCTTCCAAGTTGCTGGAATTACAGGAATGTGCCACTACACCAGGTACAGATTCTGCATTCCTTTAGCTTGTGCTTCCAAGCCTTTGTCTATCCTAATGAGTTTTAAATTTGGCCTTTTGATGTTCTCCTGAATTTCTTGAATATTCTGTTCATGATCTTTTAACATTTTTCTCTATGGTCTATTTTATTTTCAAGATTATTTGCTTTATCTTTAGACCTGAAAATTTATCCTCAAAGTGATCTAAATTATTGATGATGCTTTCCATTGAATTTTTAATTTGAGTTTTTGATTTCTTCATTTCAAAGATTTCTGTTTGATTCTTTTTCATGTTCTTTTTTTATTCAAATGTTCATTCACTTCATGTATTTCTTCTCTGTATTCTTTCTTTACACTGTCTTTAAGCTAGTTGAACAATTTAAATATGACTTTACTAAGTTCTTTCTCTGACATATCTTCCACTGTGGTGTCATTGATGTCTCTTGTTGTGGCATTATGGGTAGTTTTGGATGCTTTGTTCCCTTGTTTTTTCATACTGTTTGTATGTTTACCCATCTTTCACTGTTATTATAATTCCTTCTTTTAAGTAAGTGCTTATTTTATGAGCTTCTTTTTCTAATGATCCCTGGGTTGGGTGGATTTCCAGACACTATTATTTCAATTCAATGTGTGACCTCTGCTGATCCCAGTATCAGCCCCTTTTAAAGAGAAGCTACTGAGACCTATTTACTATAGTCGCTTCTGAGCCAAGTATTATTCTATTCAATCTTGTGAGAACAAAAGGTGGTTACAATTGTTCTCTTGAATTCAGTTATAAACCTACAATAAAATTCTGAAGCAGATAAAAAGATTAGTAGTTTAATTTAGTAACATTACTATCATCTTAAGTGGGTACTTGAAAGAGGAAGGTAGAAAGATTGGGAAAGTGGGAAAGGCAAAGAGAAAGGCAGACAGGGAGAAAGAGTGGGAGAGAGGAGAGAGAGAGAAAGAGAGAGAGCGTGCACATGCCTAAGATCAGTTAACTTGCAGAGAGAGAGAGAGACTATGAGAGAGAGAAAGAAAGAGTAAGGGGATGGGGGGGGAGAAGTTCATATAGTTTAATTTCCACCAAAGTAAAAAGGAGCAGTGGGTAGTTTGCACCTATTAAGGCTGATCAGCCCCTTTCCTCTGGCAATTCTCCTCCAGTTCTGTATGGCATTAGATATTCACTGTGCTACTAGTAGTCCTAGTCCTCCTGTGGTGGCTCTTTCTGGTACAATGGGTAAGAAATTAGTGAATTTGTCCTCTCCTGGTCAGAGCAAAGTTGGCCTCTGTCTGAGTCCAAGTGGGTGAGTGGGAAGTTGTGCTGGGTGAGAGCAGCTGAGTATCCACTGAGTGGGCCTTTGTGCACCTTGGCACTTTCCTGGAACCCAGCCCTGTCCGCTGGCTCTGTCCCTTTGTTTGCAGAGCAGGGGTGGTAGTGGTGGGGGGAAGAGTGCCACTGGGGGAGGGGCTTCAGTGATCCATGGCTGATAGTGGTCTCTGTAGAAATTCTTTCAAGAGGGCGTACTTAAGGGGGTTGCCCTTTGCAGCTCTTTGGGTGTGGCAATATCCTGGCTGCATGGATTTAGTGGGGTGACTGGCAGGCCATCACAAAATGGCTGCAGGCCCTGGCTCAGTACTCCCTTCAGGACATGGCTTCAAACTGTCCACACTGTTTCTCAAGAAAATTTCCCCCCTTTTTACTATTGTGGTTAAGTTATGAGTGCCCCTCTAACCGTTTCTTTGAGTGGGCTAGCTCATAAGATGCCATTTGTCTCTCAGGGGTTTATCTCTCCAGGGCCTTTGTCCTGCACTTCCACTGTTTAGACATGGGGGTCAGGCTCTATGAGTTTGTGTTCCCATCCAGCTGCCCCACCTACAGTCCCTCCAGGTCTCAGTCTATGCAAAATGGAGTCTTATAACTTTTATTTTGTCACTTACCTCTCCATTCTGCCCTTATTTGATGCCTCTTTTTGGAGATCTTCGGAGACTAGGTAATCACTCCCTAGCTTGACTCCACCATCTTCAACAGAGATTAAATTTCAGCATGAGTTTTGATGAGGACAGTCAAACCACAGCAACCATTCAGTGGTTAGTCATTTTTTTCACATTTTTTAAGTTGATGCATTATAGTTGTGATGGGATTTGTTGTTGCATATTTATACATGCACACACTATAATAATATAACCTTGTCATTGTTTTTGATTCAACCTCCAACCCTAGCATGATGCAGCTTCTGCCTGCTTCTCTCTCTCTCATAACATCCCCCTCACT
The DNA here is from genome assembly GCA_004027875.1 of Aplodontia rufa. Lineage (NCBI taxonomy): Eukaryota > Metazoa > Chordata > Mammalia > Rodentia > Aplodontiidae > Aplodontia > Aplodontia rufa. The sequence continues at coordinate 26,640 of PVKS010013170.1, read as the reverse complement.
GTTAGCCTTACCATTCCTCAAATCATTCCCCTTACTCTTGGCTTTGCCCATTCTGATTTTCTCTCAGGTCTCAAACTTGCAACACTTCACCTTGTTCTGCAGTTGTGAACTCAGCCTGGACAATCACCTTCCTCTTTCTCCCCTAACACCTTGTCCTCTGCCCTATTGATTCTGCTCAACCTTCAAAATCAGCTTATATATGCCTTCCCTAGGAGTCGTTCTCTGTGGCCACATGGAGTCAAATCCACTAATAACACTGATACTCTTCTCATTATGCCTATCATACCTGGAAGGTTAATTAGTTGTTTCTACAGGTAGATGTCTATTCTGTGAGGGTTGGGACCATACCTTGTCTTGATCATTCTTTTATTCTCACAACATAATACATTATAGATACCTAGGAAGTATTGTTAACAAGCTAATTGATTCATTCTTTTCAGGAAAACTGGTATGCAAAGCGCTGTGCCTATTAAAGTAGTCTATCACAGCTTCTATAGACCAGGAGGGACTCACTTGGTTTTGTTTTCTCTTGAACGACAATACAAGCGAAGTTTAACTTCAGGAAAATGATGAAATGAACACATTAGGGTATGCTCTTGGATGCGAGATGAAATGAGTTTTGAAGGAAGATAAGTTCTTTAGTAGTTTTTGAGCTTTCTTATATTGACTTGCCAAAATTGAACTAAAGTATAAACCAGGGGTCTCCTGATAAAATGATCATTCAGCTTTTGTTCCTTTCATTTTGTTTTACTTTCAAAAGGCCCTCTGGACATCTATCAAAACTATAAAGTGGAAATTGGTTAGCTTCATTTAACACCATATCCTGCTGCAAAGGCCTCACATCAAGGTACTTGGCATTTTACATTTTTCTTATTTTAATAGTTTTCCCAGCTTCAAAAATTTAGAGGTGTAGATAGCTGAAGGCTCCCATTGTAAATCCCTCAAGACTTAATTCTTTGACAATATTAAAATCCCTGAATTCTAGCAGCCATAGGAATATAAACTTTCTTTTATTCTTCATCCCAAGACTGATGAAATCACACTGATTAAATCAGGAAGGCCTTTGGCAATATGAGCTGACTCTCTGGTCCTTTAACAGCTGAGAATTCCTTGGCTTCCCTGACGCTGTCTTATGTGCTACTTGTTCTTTTAAACTTAAAAGGCAATAAAAGGTTTCCGATTTTCACTCATATTTCAGAAGAATAAAACAGGAAACCAAAAAGTAATTTCCTCAGAGGAAACAATGTTATAAAAGGATAAATTATCATTACCTTAGTTTAATTCTATTTTGGTTATGAATATGGAAGCCAGTGCGATGGAGTTTGCAATTTTCATACCTAGTTTAAAACCATAAACTTTACAGATGGAATTTGTTATAGAATTTTGGACAGTATATATATATTATATATATATATAATATATATAATATATATATACTAATGTTGATATATGTCGCAAGTACTACACCAAGAAGCTACTTCCCTTTAAAGGGTGAAATCCCTTTCTTCAGTGTTTGACAGATTTTCTGCTAAAAACGTGTTTGCTTTGGTGACTCTTCAGTCCAGAAATGTAGCAATGGACATTTTAATGGACAAAATAAGAATATCAAATATTAACATTTATAAATATTTTTAGATTTATAGAATAAAGTTCTGTGTAGACTTGTTTTAGATTTGTTCAGAGAATGTATTACCAGCTCAATATTTAGCACTTAATTCTATTTCAAAAATGCTCTGTGCATCACAATGTAATTGAGATTTGAAATAATTTGTGCATGACCAGCTAGGTAAACAACCTTTTCATTTTGATGCTGACTTGGGGTAGTGGTGTCAGGAATTATTTAATGACCTAAAGTAATCAGAAAAAGAGGTCAGTATTTATTTCTACATTGTAAGATCTATATGTCTCTTTATTTATTAAACTGACCTCTAACTCAAGTCAGAAAATTATTTATGCCCTGTGTGATAGCCTGAGAACAGTAAATCTTGGTATCAGTGTTCCCTTAGCTGAGTTAGCATTCCAGTGTTGTCTGTTTTCAGTTTTGTGATTGTGGCATTTGGAGCTTTGTGTAATTTAATTGTCAAAACTTGACAATATCTTTAATTTGTTATTGGACTGCTCATAAGGCAATTTGTAAATATTATCATGAAAGGAGTTCTAGCCCTGCAGGAAGTCTCCTGAAGTCAAATTCCATTCAGTCATACAATTGTACATTTTAACCATATAATGGAAAACGTCTTTGCACTGGGAGTTCCCATACAGTAACAACTGAGCTAAAAAAATTGGAAAACACAGTTATTACTTAGCAAGAAACTGCTCGGTACCAACCTCTGTAAGAGGGACTCAGGGAGCATGCATGATCTTTAATCCTCACAGCCAACCTAAGATGCAGCTGTGATTCAAAACACTTTCTATTTCACATATGAGAAACTGAGGTGTAGACTTCTTACATAACTTATCAATAATCATCCAGCCAGTGCATAGATGTACCAGAAATTTAAGCTGATGGTCATTCTTTTGTAGTGTATACCCTCCATCATACATTTTGGCCTTAAATTTTATGACATTTGCTTTTATTACGGTTCAGTTTGTTTCTCTTCTCATCAAATATGTCTTGGATTATTGTATTATGTAGCTCAAATGTGAACCATTTCTTATATGTCAAGTTGAAGGATTTTTTTTTCTCTCTTTGGAACTGTATTAAGAACTTCAATTTTTTTTTTCTGGGAAAAAGCTTTATTTTCATTTGGTCCAAGGCTTGGGAGGGGTTCCACGGCTGTTAAAAAGCTGCTTAGGGGTTGGAGAGTGAGGCTGGGGCCAAAGCCCGAATGTCAAGAGATGCAAAGGAGCCCCAGCAAAGCCCACTAGTCTTCAGGGCCTCCTAGTCATGCGTGAGGCTGAGTCTTTAGAAAAGATGCTCCTCCCGGGCAGCCTGGGGGACTCCCAGATGGAGGAGGTTAATCAGGTGCTCCTGCATCTTCTTGATGAGCTTCACTTAAGGCATGAAGATCCAAAATGGCTTAGTTCAGGTTCTCCAGGTTCGAGGCAGCTTCCACGGTGTCCGGGTGTTGCCCCTCTCATCTTGAGAAGGTTTCTACACGTCCTCGAAGAGGGCGCGGCCACCGTGCTGTTTTTGCATCTTCAAGGAGACTCGGAGGCTTCTGACTTCTTCTCAGCTAACTCTAGGAAGAAGTGGCCCACGCCCTCCAGAGCCACCATGCGGGTCTAAACAGCAGCCCAAAGAGAGGTAGGTGTAGGAGGCGCGCAGATGCAGATTGACGAGGCGGTGGACAGCAGCCTCCACCTCGGTGGAACAATTCCCACGAATCTGGGAGGTCATGGTTGGCCTGCAATAATGAGCAACCACAAAAACGGGAGTTGGCTGGTCCTGGAAGCAGGGGGTGGGCGCAAAGATGGTCCTGGGGTTGCAAGTGGAGACCAGATTAGACGGCAGCTGGAAGCTGAAAGAAAGCGAGCCCGGAGTCTGTTCCGTCCAGACACTGGTGAAAGCAAGAGACAGAGCTGTGGGACCTCTGGGCGCGATCTTAAGAACTCTACTGATTGGGAATCAGAAGTGTTTTTCACATTGTCCTTCATATAAAAATAGGAAATCACATCTTCTATTCATAAATTTTCAGAATCTTTGTTTCCAGATCAGAGTATGTGAATTCCAGACAAGTATATTCCAGTAGGCATAAGAATGCACCGCACTTCTGGCGCCCGGGTCCTGATCATTTAAACTGTCAAGTAACGTGGGAAATGGGACTTTTCAGATGTTATGAAATGACTTCAGATAGAAAGATTACCCATAAGTCTACCTGAGACAGTCAAGTGTTATGAAGAGGTGGTCAGAATTCTAGAGAAACTGGCTGGTGCTATGTGGTGGATTGTGAAAATGGAAGAAGGAGCCAAGAGCCAAGGAAGTCAGGTAGCCTCTAGAAGCTGGAAAAGGCCGGAAAGCTGCAAGCCTGCAAAAGAAATGCAGTCCTGCGCAACCAGGATTTTATACCTAGTAAGCTTGGCTTCAGACTCCGAGCTTTAAGAGGATCGATTTGTATGGTTTGGGTAGAATGCTATACTAGGGAACCGATGCAGATACTGTGGATTTAACTTTAATTTAAGATGTGGATTCAGGGGTTGGGGATTTAGCTCAGCGCCAGAGCGCTTGCCTAGCATGCGCAAGGCCCGGAGTTCGGTCCTCAGCCCTGAAAAAAGAAAAAAAGATGTGGATTCAGACCCAATTTAAGCCTTTTCTACTCAATGGGAGCTTACAAATTCAACATAGAAGATGATTAACCCAGCAATGTGGCTGAAATGGGACAACTAGGTTCCTCATGTTGATACTGCTTTCAGAGCAGACCATTTTTCTTCTTTACAAAAGAAATGATGAAAAAATAAAAAAGGAATAAGAAAGAAAGAAAAAAAGAAATCATGACTTGTTTTTTCCTGTTTTTATTTAAAATTTTCTTTACTATTGGTTTGATTTGGCAGGGTAGGAATCACACCTGAGTTTCCTCCTGCTTTAGGGGTGTTGTGCATATGCAATCTGGTAATGTATGAATCCCCAGTAGAGAAGTTAACACTCAGCACACTTCCCAAAATTGATCATGCTCTCTGCCTGACTCCAAGACTGCTGAGTGAATGCAGAGGTGGTCAGGGATGAAACATGGTGAGAAATTTGAAGTGCCTGCACTTATTAGTCTTTTAATTATATTACCAATACATCTGATGCAAAATATTGAAGCATGTGTCCATGGAGAAAATGATGCTTGTTTAGGTGATCAAACAGTCATTTTAAATTATTCCCTTCTTCCTCACCAATTCTGTCCCTCAATAGCTAGACTAAGAAAGATGTTCTTTGACCTTCTGTCACTGAGCCCTTTTGCTGATGCCCTTTGTTCTTTTCTCTGTGATTGGGACATCAGAGAAAAGGATTTTTTTGTTTTTCTTTTTGCAGTCCTCTGGGTGATTCCTGGTTTCTTAGTTAAAAAAAAAAGTTACCCTTCACTGGAACCTCAATTGTGACTCATTTTTTTGTGCAGAGCAGTGGCAAGAACATCAACTGTGGAATCTGAGAGACTCCAGATTGCTTGGGAACTTTCTCACTAGCTAGCTGCATGGGCTTGGGTGAATCCTGGAATTAATCCCCTGGTAGGGATTGAGTGAAGTTGGGTAGTGTATGGCTGGAGGGGGTGGGGCATTGCAGACATTTCTTTGGGATGTATATCTTGTTTCTGGCCTGTGGAGTCTGTTTCCTGGAGCAATGCGATGATCTGCTTCTCTCTGCCACACTCTTCTGCCATGATGTTCAACCTCACCTTGACCATGAGCAATGGGGCCAGTCTCCTATGGACTAAGGCCTGTGAAACTGTGAGCCCTGAAATAAACTAAAATTGTTCTTGTCAGGCCTTTTAGTAACAGCACTGAAAAAGCTCACTAAAACACCATGGAACAGACACTTTAGAACAATACCTATACAAATGTAGTTAACTAGTCATGGACAAAGGAGCAAAGGCAATCCAATGAAGAAACAGGAGTTTTCTCAAGAAAAGTTGCTGAACCACTGGATATTCATATGTTAAAAAACATCAATATAGATATAGATTTTAAAACCCTTCCACAAATTAACTCAAAATGGACCACAGACATATGCGAAATTATGAAGCTCCTAGAAGATAACTTAGGAGAAAAATGAGATGACCTTGGGTTTGACAATGAGTTTCTACATAGTTCAATAAAAGCGCATCCATTAAAGAAAGAATGGTTAATCTAGGTTTCATTGAAATTGAAAATTTCAGCTGTGGAATGGACAATGTAGAGAGAAAGTTAAACTGTAGACTGGGTGAGACTGTTTTCAAAAGATACACCTGATTAGAACCTTTTATCCAAAATACATAATGAACTCTTAAAATTCACCAATAAGAGAACAGATAATCCAATTCAATAAAATTGGGATGTAAACATCAGCATTTGCCTGCCCACAAAAAAAGGTTCAGATGTAAAATAAATGCATTAATTAAAAGGTGCATCACATCATATATTATTAACAAAATTCTGATTAGAACAGTAAGGAGACACCTCTACACACCAATTAGAATACCCAAAGTCCTGAACACTGGACACTAAATTCTGGCAAGGATTTGGAACAACAGGAACACTCATTTATTATTGATGGGAATGCAAATGGCAAAGATGCTTTGGAAGACAGTTTAGCATTTTTTATCATTTGAAAGTTTTCACCATAAAGAAATGATAATTGAGGAAACAGGTGTGTTTAGCCTAATTTAAACATTGCACAATGCAATGTATATATGCATTTAAATATCACGTGGCATCCATGTACAATACATGTACAATCTTATGTTCTTATTTATCAGTTAATAATAAAATAATTTTTGAAAGATAATTATAAAGAAAAAAGTAAGCATAAAACATAATTCAGCAATTGTACACCCTTGTGTTTGCCTAAAAGAGTTGAAAACTTATGTCTATACAAAACCGGCACAAGTATGTTTTATAGTAGTTTCCTTCATAATTGCCAAAAATTTGAAGTAAATAAGGGGTTATTAAGCAGGGTGAATAAATAAACTGTAATAATCTAGATAGTGCAAAACTGTTAGTCATTAAGATGAACTTTGAAGCTATGAAAATATATGTAAGAAAGTTAAAGTTGAATGCACATTCTTTCTAAAAAAAGTTTCTGAATTTGACATCCAAAATTTAAGACTAAGTTTTTCCACATGTAGCTTAGTTCCATTTCAGTATTAATATGTATTATTTTATTGTAATTTATAGTCTAATTTATTTTAAATATTTTTGCAGTATATGTTTCTACATAAATTGGTGGGCATTTTTACTAGTATTTTTGTAATTGATTTTTATTCTTAGAACATAGCATAGTAAGATTACTGATTCTTTGAAAATATTTTTGGCTTATTTAAATTATGAATTCTGTAAATACTTTATGTTGATTGGTCATATTTCATACTACTTTCCATTAGACTAAGCTAATTAATCTTGATTTATGATATTTTATACTTTTACCTATTTTGGTACTAATTTATCATCAACTAAAATAAGAGCATATAAAATACTCACTTTAATGTTGAATTTTGTTAGTTTCTTTTTATATTTCTGGATATTTGGTTTAGTATTTTGAAGCAATTGCTTTCCATTTACATAAGTTTAGAATTGTTGTATATTTAGTTAACCAGATTATTTACCATTATTAAGAAGTAATTTTCTACTCAGAATATATTTTTTTAAATCTTCAACCACATCACACACCAGCTTTACTGATTCCATTTTTAGTAAGTGCTCTTGTTAGTCAGCTTTACCTTGCTGTGACCAAAAATTCCAACAAGAATAACTTAGCAGAGGAAAAGTTTATTTTGGACTGATGGTTTCAGAGGTTTACTCAATGGTAGAACAAATCCATTACTCTGGTCCTAAAGTAAGGCAGAATATCATGGAAGAAGAAGATGGTTTACAGAAGAGTCTCAGGTAATGATAGGCAAAAGGCAGAGAGATACAGAGGTGGAAATTAAAAAGAGTGAGAAAGGGACCAGGGAGAGATGTAGTCCAAGACCACAGCCCCAGTGACCTATCTGTTCCAGCCATATCCTACCTGCCTACAATTACCACCCAGTAGTCTATTGAAACTGTTAATCCATCAAGTGGATTAATCCACTGATGAGGTTATAGCTGTCATCATCCAATTCTTTGTACCTCTGAACATTCCTGCATTGCATAACACATGAGCTCATTGGGGGATTTTTTTTTAAAGAAAGAGGTGACAGTGAGAGAGAGAGATAAAGAGAGAAGCAATTTTTATTTAGTTTTTCAAGTAACCTTCATTACTCAGACACTTCATTGTGTACGTGGGTGCTGGGTTTGAACTCGAGTACTTGTGCATGCCAGGCAAGCGCCGTAACTACCAAGCCACTGCTCCAGCCCCTGGGTGATATTTTTTAATCCAAACCATAATAATGCTTGATACATTCTTTTCCACCCTTTTATTCTCCTTATCAGTGAATTCTTTTTAAAATCTGATAAGAGGGTTTAGGATGTAGGTCAGTAGTATGGCACTTACTTAGCATATATGAGGCCCTGGGTTTAATGCCTCATTAAAAAAATCCAGTATGAAATTTCTTTTTAAGATAAAAATTATTTGAATTTATGTATAATAACTTATATTTGTATTTTTCTCTTTTTTCTACTTTCAAAACTAAAAGCATTTGCTTTCTCCTATTTTCTCCTTTTTATTGGATTTTCAGATAGACTCTTTCTTTTAACTTCTTTTTAAAATTTATGCACTCTTAACATTGCAACATACGTGTTACTTCTATATTAGTGCTGCAAAGACTTAAGAAAACTTTAACTTCAATAACCATGTTGTCATCTTCCATATCACAATTAAAAGTTTTCATTTTATACTTTTTTACCTCCAAATTAGATATTGCTATTCTTTAGTCAATTTATATTTACCTGTATTTCTGCCTTATCTTCTGTGATTTTTGCTTTGAAACTTTCATTTTTCTTCTACCTACAGTACAGTCTTAGAAGTTTTTTAATGATTTTTTGGAGGCAAACTATTTAACTTGTTTTTCTAAAATGAGTTGATTTTGCCCCTATTTTTTTATTTTTTTCCCTATTGAGTTGCTGGATGGGTATTGAACTAAGCTAGTTCTCTATCACTAGCCACTCCTGCTGTCAACCTATTCACAAATGTATGTCAAGAATCTGAAAAAAATACAGGAATCTGATGTTTCTGGTATTGATGATTCATAATTTTAAACAGTTTACTTCCTTCTAGTTTCCTTTATTGATATTATTTTATGATTATTCCAATTTCTGTTCTTTGAAATATTCTACCTTTTGTCTCTATCTGCTTTTAAGATTTTCTATTAGTGCTCATATATGTGAAAGTATGAATTACATTTGTCAGTTCAGCTTGAACAAATTGTATTTTAATTTTATAATTCAATTGCCTAATTAATCATGGAATCTCTGCTTGAAATATTTCTACTGTATGATCTTCTCATGTTTGGCTATTTTTAACATCATCTTCTACCATCTTTTATATTCTTTTATACTTTCTTCAGTACCATCTTTAATATTCTAGATAATCTTGACTTTCTGAACCATATTATTTTAAAGGTTTTTTTTTTTTTTTAGAAAGAGGGGACAGTGAGAGAGAGAGAGGGAGGGAGAATCAATTTTCATTTAGTTTTTCACATGGCTTTCTTTGCTCTGAGACTTCGTGTTGTATGTGGTGCTGGGATTTGAACTCCAGTACTTGCACATGCTGGGCAAGCGCCATAATCGCTGAGCCACCAGTCCCCACATTAGAGGTTTTAAAGCACATTGGAGTACATTCTCTATAATTTCCCAGGTAGTTTTTGGTTTCTATTCCTAAATATGCCTGTTCTATTTTGATAATATATTATTACCTTTAATATTTTCAACTTTATTTGAATCCTATAATCATTTAGAAATATTTTATATTTTTCTTGATAATTTAAATATAAGAATCATAGAGATCTAAATTTATTATAGCTAGTTTTGCTTATAATGGTTTATTTCCTTGTGTTTTTTGAAATTGTAAATTGTAAGCAAATGTTTGAATGGTTTGGCATCACCGATCGATCCTGTTCTCTGAAAATCGGAAGGAACTAATTAGAATATCTTTTTTTCATGCAGTTTTAAGATGCTACAAAAACAAGGCAACAATAAGAGACTTTCTCAGCTTGGTTTTCCTGGATCATATGATCTAGTACTTAATTGTAATTCCCAGGGAAAAAATTCAGTCCATACTATAGCTTGAATGTTCATATCGCCCCCAAAATCATATGTTGAAATCCTCACCCCCAATGTGATACCATTTGGAGTAGGGAGGGCCTTTGGGAGGTGATTAAGTCATATGAATGAGCCCCCATTCACGACATTTAATTCCCTTATAGAAGAGATCCCAGAGAGCTCCTTTCCCCCGTCTACATGTGAGGGCACAGAGCAAAGATGGCCATCCATGAACCAGGAAGGAGGCCTTTATCAGGTACCAAATCTTCCTGTGCCTTGGTCTTGGATGTCCCAACCTGCATAAGAAATATGTTTCTGTTGTTATAAGCCATCCAGACTAGATATTCTGTTATTGCAGTCTAAATGATTAATACAGTCTACAATTTGAAGGTCTAGCAAACATATTTATTCATTATCTTGCTTTATTATATTCAATCTATACTGAGAATATAGCCTTTTGTGTTTTATGCTGCATCCTAAATTAGTAGTGTGCACTTTGTAAGTTTGAGGCACAGGGTTTGCCTTTTCTTTAGCAATTAGAATACAAAGCAGTAAGTAACACAGGTATTAAATCACTTAAGTAACCACGTATTTAACCCCTATTTCCAACACTGGATTTAAACATCTTTTTCCTTTTTGGTTTTAGATTTTCCTTTATTTTCTGGCAGGGCCAAATATGCATTGGGAAATATTTGTTTATCATATTTACATTTTTGAGATTGTCTAATATGACCTGCCTTCCTACCCTGGAAATAATAATCTCCTTTCATTCCTAAAATCTACATTCTGAATTCTTGTCCTCATCTCAATTCTCATAAATTTTCTTAACGATTTCATGAATAGAAAATTCAATGGCCTTTCTCAGTGCTCATTTATTTATCATTTCCTCCTAAATTCTATTTTCTATTTCTTTCCTCTTTTCTTATGTTCATTTTGCCATACTCTCACCATTTCCTTAGTTTCTCAAGATCCAAAATTCAAAATTATATACGGTGGTTTCCTTTCTGAATCCTATATTCCATCAATCAAGGATTTCTTTAGATTTTAGATATACATTATGTTTTCTTTCCTTTCTGTAAATTCTTAGTCCAGCAATATCTCAGACCCTACAATGTTCCTATTAGTCTTTCTCATACTTGTATGTTCACCCCATATTTCTGTTCATGGCTTCCTCTCTTTAAAAACACACAATGTAATGTGTTTGTATATGTGTGTGTGTGTACACATAATGAAATTTGCTAAATTAATATTACAATACTTTTATGAGTTAGCCTTTGACTAGTTTCAACCATTTATTCTACAAAATGCTTTTTTCCCTAGAGAGAGAGAGAGAGAGAGAGAGAAAGAGAGTTTTTCATGCAGCTTTCGTTGCTCTGAGACTTCCTTGTGTACGTGGGGCTGGGGTTTGAACTCTCATACTCAAGCATGCAGAGCAAGCGCCATAACCATGAAGCCACTGCTCCAGCCCCTACAAAATGCTTGTGCAAACTAAAAAATAATGTCATATGAAATGATTTGCTGTACTATAAGCATAAAAGTATTTTTCCCTCAATTCCTTGGGCTTATGAATTCTTTCGCATGGAATGTGTATCATATGTGTATCTCCTCAAGTTGAAAACATCTTTTGTCAAAATGCCACATTTGCATGAACTCAACTAAGATTTTCCAACTTGGAAATTATCACTGTTTTGTACTCTTCTGTAGAGTTTTGCATGTATCTTATATTTATCACACCTGCCTTGTTAGGTAGGTGGACATTTCTGTGCATTGCTGTCCTTATTAAACTTTAAGGTCCACAATAAGTGGTTCTTTCAACTTTCCTGTATCAGTGTTATTACTTGTTATAATGATTAAAAAAGAAGATTTTTTAACAAATGTTCAATAAGTTGAATTTGAAGGTAAATGTCATGAATACAAACTAAACTTTCTTTTCAATAGTATATAAAATACTATTATCATGTTCAGGAATCAGAAAGAAATTAGAAAAAAGAAGCCTTTTGTTTTTGTCCTCTGTAGTTGATATGTTGTCCAGAACAATACCTGTTGTAGCATCCTAAATTGAAAATTTAAGAAAATTGTGATATCACCATTTTGCCCCATGAAAAGCAACAAAGTTACATTTTTCAACTGAATATTAAAAAGTATGACTTACATTGCATATTATTTTCTCATTTAATTCTCATTTCCTTTTGTGTTGGCCTAGGATCCACATGGCAAGTGAGTTTTGGGAACAGAACTTATAAATAATGCCTACAAACCAAGTCCTGTGTACTTGACACATGCTCATTCCATTATACCAAACTTATACTAGTTTCAGATTGCCTCTGCAAATAAATCTCTTGTCTCTTAACAAAAGTCTAAGAGTGTTCAGCTTCTTTCCAAGGTATGTTTAAACACAGCTGTGCAAAGCTCCATCGGGTTCACTCTGCATTAACATGATGTTAGAGTGACTGAGTTACAATAAGAGCCTTAAATTATTCTTAGAATCCAATTGGAGCCAATATACTGCATCAAATACAGAATGTAATTAGAATTAAAAAAACTATGTGAAGTTATTTATTAGGGTAGAGGAAACTGCAATTATCTCAGCATTTCCTAATATTGAAATGATTACTATTTATCACTATATTTATATTTGAATTTTGTTGTATGCATATCCACTATTGAATCCTAATATCAAAACCATAAAATAAGCTCTTATCTGACATTATTTTCATGTTTGACTTTTTAAAATTTGCTAATAAATTTATACTAATAAATTTCTACTGAAAAATATTTTTATAGGTTGATTTCAATTTATTAAGCTCCATAATAAATTAGGGTCTGATAATATAACAAGGATATTGAAGCAAAGTAATGTATGACTTGTAATGGATGAGTAGAGAAAAACAAAGGCTGATTTAAAGTGCAAGCCTGTGACTGCAGGAAGGAATGGTAAAATGCTGTCGCAGGGAACAGGGGACATAGTAGGATAAGCAGTCAGGGCTTGTGCAGTTTACACTGGTTTGTTGGACCTCAGTTATCTTATACTACAGCACTTACTAATATATTTATATTGTAAGCTTTAATTTCCTTTTAGGAAAATATAATCCATCACATGAATTTACTGCTGGTAATTAAAATTTTTAGTTCCTTAATTTTTTTTACTGTTTACATCAAATACTTGTTTAAATGATAGGAAAAAAAATGAGGCACATGAAGGATTTATAGTGTTGTATCTTTGCATATATTAAAGAAACGGAAAAAATAATTTAAGGCAAAACTGCTGATCCTTAATGCATCATTTTTCTTTAGTGGCTCTCCTCTTCTCGAGCTGGAAGTCATTCGCTTTAACTATAATCTTTCATGTCACAGTTTTAAAATGAAAACAAATGATCTAAAAACCTGTTTTTGAACTACAGATAGGTTTTTCTGGTTTTAGAATTAGAGCAATTAATTATCACATGTAGTTGATAAAATCTTGGGGGCAATGATCTGCTGAAATATTAGAAAAAATACAAAACAGCCCTTGAATTTTGAAAGTTTTAGGAAGTACTTATTACCATGAGTCTGCACTAAGCATGTAAAACAATTCCTCGTTGATGGTCATTTGAAAGCAAATGGAAACAAATTTGAAAATTGCTGGAAATTAAATAGATTGAACCAATATAGCTAAGTTAACTTCTTCTCAAGTACAGTAAAATAGTAACAAAATATTCAGGGTCTTTACTTATCATAATCTAGTTCTTTTATTTTTTCTCTCTCATTTCACATAGTTCAGGTAATTCAACACTGACATTTAGGTCTGTGGTTCATATATTACCATGAGATAATAGTGGATAATAGTGAGTGAGAAACTCCCAACAAAAGCATGAAGCTTTCTTCTTTAGTAATTTTGAGAATCTCAAATTTCTTTCCGTGACTGTGTGATTATACTTTCATAAATGCTGAAATTTTTTTACTGAGTATGAAAATATGTATAGTAATTCTTTTGATAAGGCTGTTCATTTGAAACCAAATTTTCACTAAACACAACACAATAACTATTGCCAGAAGATTTATGGTGGTCTTAAGGTGCTGTGTTTTGGACTCAAATCCACATAATCAGGTTCATAGCATTGGTGCCACCTGCTATTGAATAGTGATTTCCTCTTCTTCCTACCTCTCCCCAATCTTCTCCCCTGCTGCTGCCACTATAAGTTCAAAAGAAGGTAACGAATGTTTGATTCAATGGTAAAATATAGTTGTCATTACTGCTATAGTTTGAGTCCCCCTCCAAAATTCCACCAGTGAGGGAATTGATACTTCTGGCACATCTATACAGTGATCCTCAGTGAGGAAAGGAATGCAGCGTTGACACACACATTAACAAAGGTGACTATTGTGAATTGTGCTGCTATAAACATTGATGTAGTTGTTTCACTGTAATACGCTGGTTTTAAATCTTCTGGGAACACACCCGGAAGTGGGATACTGTGTCATACAGTGGTTCCATCCCTAGCTTTTTGAGGAGTCTCCATACTGTTTGCAAGAGTGGCTGTACAGTCTGCAGTCCCAACAGTGTACAAGAGCGCCTTTCTCCCTACAACCTCTCTGGCATCTGTTGATGTTTGTACTCTTCATCTTCACCATTCTGACTAGAACGAGGTGGAATCTTAGTGTAACTTTGATTTGCATTTCTCTGATTGCTAGAAATGTTGAACACTTTTTAAAATGTAATTATTGGCCTTCTGTATTTCTTCTGACGAGAAGTTTCTGTTTAGTTCTTTAGCCCATTTATAATAGCTAAATTATGGAATCAACCCAGACGTCCTTCACTGGATGAATGCATCCAAAAACTGTATTCTACTCAGCAATTAAAAAGAATGAAATCATGGCTTTTGTGAGTAAATGGATAGAAATGGAAAAAATTATGCTGAGTGAAATAAGCCAAATTCAGAGACTCAAAAGTCAAATGTTTTCACTCATATGTAAAAGAGAGTAAAACCAAGGATAGGGTGAAAGATAGTTAAGTTTATATAATAGACTCACCAAAGTTGGAATAACACACAATCTGGGGGAAGTGTATTTATGAAGGGGCAGAAGAGAGGGGAAGGGAAGACTGGGGAGGAAAAATGAGAGTTATAAATAAATACTCAGTGGTATATTTTACTCCCCTGAGAAGCTAAATAGTACTCATACAGGCATTTAAAACTAGAAAATTGAAAAATTATTGTGTATGTATATATACATTAATATCTGTAATCAGGGAGAATGAAGTGTAGATACAAAACCGGGGCATGGAGGGGGGAATCCTGGGTAAGGATTGGGTTCAAATTACGTTGTCATTACTGTATGAATGTGTAACGATGAATCCCTTCACTATGTAAGACTATGTTGTACCAATTAAAAAAAAAAAGAAAGAAAAGAAAAGATGATTTCTCAGAGGATGTGTCAAAGAGATTGGTTTTGAAGGTACCATACTGAATGTCTGTGTTTATATGACAGAGGAACAACAATCATGATGACGAAAAGGTTGGTGTTGTGGGAAGATGGTGCAACTGCAAAGGGGCAGCATGACAGATTCTGGGGTCCAGGGAACTGTTTTGTATCTTCAACCGCTGATGGTGGTGGTATCAACATGTGTTAATACTCATGAAAGTATACATAAAAATTCAGATTTGTTGCAGAGTAAGATGAAGTAGAATAAGTCATGCCATGTATCACTTGCTTTAGATCCAGAGTGTAATTTTCAACATGTCCCTAGAATTTAATATTACCCTTTTTCACTTTTTGACAGAAGCTAAAAAACTATATACTTTTATATATTACATATGTATATCTATTACATAAACCTATTATTTTATATATAGATTTCATATACATATTATACATGAGTCTTGCATCTTCTTAATAATATATTTCACATTGCTTTCGCTTTCATTTTGAAAACATTCTTGGGGTCCTCTACCCTTCCAAATACTAATTTTTGACTGAATGTTTGGTACATATGCTGCTGTATTATCATTCATATTTTCTTTACTTTTGCACTCCTGACTTGGTTGAATCTATTGTTCTCTAGATTTAAGGTCTTCTTGAAAACTTTACAAGTTTTTAGATTTCATTTATAAGTTTTTCCAGAAAATTTTCATGAGAGGTAAAAATGAATTTTTGCATATCTGAAAATATATTTTGCTTTTAGTTTTGATAATATTTAGATAAAATCTAGGTTCCATATCATTTTCAAGGAATTCCAAAGGTGCTCATAGGTGTTTCTCATATACCAATACTGATAACAAGTGCCATATCAATCCAATTACCTTCATTTTGGTTCTCCATGAACATAGCACCTGAGACAAAAATTTAAGTTTAGGTAATTTAGTGTCAAATTCAGGAACTGGAAGTGAACAAGAAAGTAGAGGAGGTTGATAAGGAAGAAAATTCACTCAAAGAGTGTTTTATCAATATAGCTGCTTTGAACAACAGAACTCAACTTCTCCAGCATCTTCTGAGAAGGGTACATAATAATTTCCAGAATTTTCCACCATGAGTAGAAGGTGCTGGAGAATTAATTCACAGACTACTACTCCCCATCGTTTGTTAATATCTCCTCAGGGTCATGAAATTTCTTACCACTGACATTAGCACTTGTGCTTGCTACAGGATGTGATCCATGACATCAGAGGTATCTGACCCATCTCTTCTTGATCCCTTGATGTCCCACATTTAGTTTATTCAGTTTCTGATATTTCAAGGAGGTGACCAGTTGGAACTGGTATAAGATTTACTATAGAAGCCTCAGTGGAACAAGTTGTATTTCCCAATTCTACCCTTTGTTCAAGACCATGGTAGATATTTGTCGTCTCTCATCTCTATCACTAATTCTAGATTTCTCTCATCTTTCAACCAGCACTTTAACTGGTTTAAGTTGCTTGCCTGGTGAGATGACTAAGAATTTAATCTCTGCAATGTCGATGAGATTACCTGAAAGTTCTTCCCTGAATATCAACTATCTATTTCTGAATAGTAAGTCACTGAAAGTTTTAGTGGCTTAAAATAATATGGTATTATTTATTATGTCCTACTGGTCAGTGTGTTGACTAGGCTCTTGTTTGGCATCTCCTATGGTTGTAGTCATATAGAAACTGGATATCAAAAGGCTCAATTGACTTGGATGTACAAGTTCAGGTTTGCTTAAAGTTGTTTGATGAAATACGTACATATAGCCTTTCCATATGTATTAGGAGTCTCACATAAGGTAGCTGGATTAAAAAATAAGTTTTCAACGAGACAGAAAGTGGAAACTGCTGGCTTTTTAAGGCACTGTTTTTATTATTAGTTAAAGCAATCACAGATTTTGCTCAGATTTAAATTGGAGATAAATTCTGCTCTTAAGGGGAGGAATGTCCTTTTCATAGATATAAACTATATTTGCAACTAAGTAGCTCTCATAGCCGGTTTCCTGTTTAGATATCCAAAGACAGTTTTTCCTTTCATTTTGCCCCATGTCTCTCCCTTTTACTTTTAGTTGAAGCTAATATCATTCTTTTAAAATATTTATGAATGTCCTGCATATAAAATTTCAGTTCACTCATCTAGACCAGTGGCTCTGAAGTAGAGATTATTTTATCCTACAGGGACATTTAGAAGACTTCAGAACATTAGTTTTTCTTTTGTTGTGTGTTCTGGGGATCAAACACAGAGCCTTGTGCATGCTAGCCAAGCACTGAACCCTTAGGCCTTGAGACATTTTATATAGTCAAGAATGGGGTTTGAGGATACTGGCATCTAATGGGGTAAAGTTTAGGGATTCAGCTCAATATCTTACAAGGCACAGGACAATACAACAGATCTACTTATCCTTCTTGATATTTTTATTACCATGTTGATTTTTCCACAATTATCCTGTGACAATGGGGTTTCCCTTTATCTTCAAGAATAAAATTCAATGCTGATTTACTTAAGCTGCTGGTATAAATTCCTTCTGCTACTCTGTAGATGCTTTTCTGCAAAGCATCAAACATTATTCTTATCTGCATGAACAGACTGTAAGCTCATTGTGTATGTATGTTTGCGTATTCATGTTTATGTGTAGCATTATGGGTAACCAGCAGATTTAATCCAAAGATATGTAGATGGTATTTAGATGGAAAAAGGCTAGCAGTCTGTCCATAGGATCCCTTGGAGAAAATGAGCATATTAACAGTTTCTGACCCAAACTACATTCTCCCACCCAACTCCCCTGTACTGGGGATTGAACCCAGGAGTGTTCCACCACTGAGCTACAACCCTAGTCTCTTTCATGTTTTATTTTAAGACAGGATCTTGCTAAATTGCAGTGGCTGGCCTAGAACTTATTATCCTCTTGCCTCAGCTTCCTCCTGAGTCCCTAGGATTATAGGAACATGCCCCGACTGGGTTCTTTCTCCCTCTTGGAATTGTGCAACCAATAGCAAAACTGTGAGCCAATAATGCAGTGAAGGAAAGCTTACTCTTTGGCCAAAGATTATGGGGAAGCCAGGAGAAATACCACTCTCATCAGCTTTCCATCTGAACAAAGGATTAGGGTTTTTTTAAGAGTGAGGGGAGAGGCTGGAGTGGTTGCAGTTATGGCATTTGCCTGGCATGCGCAAGGACTCGGGTATAGTGAAGTGTTGGAGCAACGGAAGTCACATGAAAAACTAAATAAAATTGATTCTCTCTTTCTCTCTCTCACTGTCCTCTTTTTTAAAAAAAAGTTAAAAAAAAGTAAGGGGAGAAAAGGATGTTTTCAATTAACGAGTAGTAGGATTTTTCATTTCTTGAGTGGGTGAGGGATGAATACCAGGTCAACATGGCATTTCTTTTTTGCCAAAGACTGGTTTTGTCAGGTCCCATCCTGTGTCCTGTTCTGTAGTGGCAGTTTAAGTCCCACTCCCAGATGTCTATATGACTGGCTAGTTGGGTACCTAGTTGGGTATCTCATTGGGTATCTTTGTCTGAAACAGATCTCTGGTTATTGAACTGGATTGTTTCTCAGGGTTTGCATGAGTGTTTGCTTGGTGACATGGATGTCTTTAATCTGTGCAGAAAATTGGAACATTTACAAGACCTATCATTCACCATTCATATGGGAATAGGAATATGTTGGGAGGAATCATGTGGCAAAGTTCCTTTGATTGCTTCTCTATTGTTCCTTCCAAGTCTCTGGGCCTTCCAACTCTTAGCTCTGGCTGCTGTAGTAGAAAGAATAGTTTCCTCCATGCTCTCATCTGCTCCTGTCCACCTTCTGACCTTTATTTTCATCTGCGTTGCACAGTTTTTCTGCCTCTATAATTTTCCTGCTTTTTAATGTGCAAAACCCAGCAGGATATTAGGCTCATGTATAGTCTTTCTATTCCAAAAGTTACTGTACTTATCTCACATTTGTGTGTACCATTAACTACATGAAATTCTGAGAAAATGAGAAGGTATAAACATGTTCTTAGCTTGCTATTTTAAATTGGCAATCAGAATTTTTTTCTTTTAATTTTATTTAATTGAAAGAAATCTATTCTTTTAATTTTAAAGCTTTCTGCATTCAAGTAACAATTTAAAAGTCAATGAAGAAATTATATATTTTTTAAAAGAATGAAACAGGTTCTTTCTTTTATGTAGAACTTGTTTTTTTCTTTTTGTCTTGGGGATTTAACCCTGGGGTGCTTTACCACTGAACTACATCTCTAGTCCTTTTTTAAAGCTCAAAAAAAATTAAATTTTGAGACTCTGTCATTAAGTTGCTGAGGCTGGCCTGGAGCTTGTGATCTCCTGGCTATGCCTCCTGAGTTGCTGGGATTGTAGACATTCACTATTGTAGCTAGCTTAGAACTTGATTTTTAAATGGAGTTTACTTTTTAAAAAATTCATTAATTAAAATTTTTATTGATTCAACATTGTCTAACATAATGAAGGGATTTGTTGGTTCACGTTCATACATGCATACCTACTGACAGAGTTGCTTAAACCCGATCCTTGTCCAGGATTTTCCTCTGCCCTCGCTCCTCTATCTCATGACTTCTCTGTAGTTCCCCCAAGCTACCGTAGGCTGCAGTTCACGCCCATGAGAAACCCAAACGCACCCAGGCAGGTATATAAATCTAATAATTTCAATTAATACAGTATTGAACACCTCCCTTTCCCTCCTTCTCCTCTCTCCTTTTCTCCCCTACCCAAAGCAACAGTCCTCCTTCATGGCTATGTATTGGTTGTAGAGTGTCACAATCATCCACAGCTTATGTGTTACTTCAGATTTGGTGAGTCTATTAAATAAACTTGACTAACTTTCATCCCATCTTAGGTTTTACTCTAGCTTCTACATATGAGAGAAACATTTAAATCTTAACTCTCTGGTTTAGGCTTGTTTCACTCAGCATGATATTTTCCATTTCTGTCCATTTACCTGCAAAAGCCATGATATTGTTCTAATAGCTGAGTAGAATTCTATTGTGTGTGTGTGTATATATATATGTATCAGAGTTTTTGGATCCATTCATTCAGTGAGGGGCATCTAGGTTGTTTCCATAATTTCCCTATTGTAAATTGAGCTGTTATAAACACTGATGTAGCTGTATCTCTGTAATATGCTGATTCTAGCACTTCTGGAAAAATACCCAGGAGTGGGATAGTTGGCTTGAATGGTGGACTTTACTTTTTAGAGCAGATTTAGGTTCACACACAAAAAAATTGAGAAAGTACAGATATTTCCTCCATACCTCCTGCTCCCACACATGTACAAACTTCTCCTGTTATCAACATTCTCCACCAGAATAGGATGATTATTATAATGGATGAAACCAAATTTGACACACCATTATCACCCAAATCTATGATTAATAGCAGTGATTTTTCCATTTATTTATTTGTGGAGAGTCACAACCAATGCAATAGCTGCATATTACACATAGGAAATGTTTACCCCAAAGATTATGCGAGCTGTCTTAAAGAAAAGAGTGGAACCTTCCTGTTGGTTAATTAATAGGTCACCATTTCTTAAGTTTTGCCTCTTTTATTGCTTGCTCCTCCTTAGTTCAATGAGTTGCTCTAAGCCATGATCCATGATGCCTTTTTAAAAAAAAATTATTAGATGGATATAGAGATACAATTGAGGGGGAAACATTATCAAACATTCAAGAGCCAATGTATACATACTTAGTTATCCAGGGCTAATGCTATATAATCATGATACCTTTTTAATCACATAAACCATCTCTTTGAGTGTTTGCTTGTCCAGGAAACTTCCTTTGACACAGCTGAAAGGTAGTGGGTATTTAGTTTTGGATCTAAATGGGGAAAATTATTATAATTTACATGACAAACATGGTTATATTTCCCAATAGTGCTACAAAAGAGACAAATAGTCAGGATAGCTGGGGAAGCAAGTCAGTGTGTATGAGAGAGTAAAAAACAAACTCACCAAGAGAAGGAGAGGTTAAAGAAATCTTGTCCATTCCAGAAGTCTGTGTGGCTTTCTGACTTTCTATTATATGTAGGATTCTTATTTCCTGGATTACTAACATTGGCTACATGAGGTTTCCATAACTTGAAGTTGAAGAAAAAAAGTCCAAATTCTTGTGCTGTCCCTTCAATGAGCTATAGAGATTATTCATATGACTCCTGGGTAATAATTTGCTTTTAATTAATGCTATTCCAAGTTTGTCCCAATAAGACCTGGCATATCTACTAATGAAGTCAAATGTTAAAAGGCTACCATGGTACATTTAAAAGCAATTGCTCTGAGATAAACCTCACAGATGCCTTTCATCCTTTTAAATTGGCACTCCCACAAAAAGAGAAACACCAGGATGGCCAAGGCCTTGAGGCATTGACAGATTTCAGGTAAATGAATTTGGATCATAGCTTGACAAAGTCTTATATTTTTGCCCGGGAAAAATTGGAAACAGTGAACTCAAAAGAAATCAGTCAAGAGTGGCAGGAGCTGAAGGTGAATTGGCGACAGGTATAACCCTGAAAATGGATAAAAAATTGAAAGGGATTAGGACTGAGACAATCCAGACAGATGGAGTCCATAATGTTTGCTTTGCATGTTCATTTATTATCAGCCTGTGTCCTCCAGTCCCCAAACACAGGAAAGGGCTAAATGTGCCATTTTATGAATGCTGAGCAACATTGATATTCTTATATTATGATTCAAGTAACAACATTAACACAGTGTGAACATCACAAAAGCAACATGATAAAAGCAATACTAAAGTTTTGAAGCCGAAAATACTACAAGATCACGTAGGTTACTGGGAATACAGATGTATAAAATCTTAACTCCTAAGGGAATTATTATGTATTTGAGTTCTCAGAAGTGCATGCTCCCATGAGAATTGTTATAAATACCTGTATAAATATTAGAAACCAAACTCAACAGCTTCTCTTTTTGTCTGAATGGTTTAAAACTACATTTAAAATGAAGAAAAATATGTATTATAAGGCTCCATCTAAGCTTTCTTTCCTATATATAATCTCTGTCTTTCCCAGTGAGTATGCTATATTTCAGGCCAATATATTCTTTTAGATTGTATGTAACAAAAATTATGTAAATTGTTTTTTCAACAATGTTTGTCATGTAAATGATGATAATTTTCCACATTTTACAGTTGAGACAGGGCAGAGAACTATTGCCCATGGTCCCATACTTTTGGTTCCTACATTTGTACTTACATCTATTTCATATCACTGCCTCTCTAAGTGGTATTTCAGGCAATCACTGTCCTTCGTTGTCTTGTTGGGAAACTCTACAAATCCACAGGCAAGCTGAGTGTAGGTGGTTAGATTTGTATCAGGCAATCTGATGTGCACACAGGAACTCCACCCAGGAATGTAAACCTCACACACATACTGCTGAGCAAGTTATAGAACAATACAAAATGAGATCTTAACTGAGGGGAGTTGCAGTGAAAGTTCTCAGAGAGTGAGGGCAGTTTTGCTGCACTTCTAAATCCAGGCCGTATGCAAAATGTTGAATTGCATGGGCAGAAATTGAGAGTAAGCAGAGGAACTCCTGGAATAAGCACAGTATCTTGACTTCAGTGTTTTGCTTGTCTGTTAAATAGATTCTGCAGCTGTTTGAGAGTGTCTCCTTACCTCCCTTCATAAATGACAGGTCGTCGATTGTTGTTGCTGGTTTTTCCCATTATTAGACAAAATGCATTGTTTTATGTACTTTTTTAAAGATGAGTTGAATATCTTTTTGTGTTTTCTTGACCACTTGTTTATTGTTTAAAAATATGCCTTTGCATTTTTTCCCAGTGTTTCTATTGCTTTTGTAAGTTCCCCTCAGTTATTTAAGTTCTTGGTTTATTAATGATGCAGCTTTTATGTTTTGCAAATGTCTTCCAGCTTACACTGAATATAGAATTTATTTCTTTGCCTCTTATTTTTGTCCTTTCCCATATCACTGCCTTATTGCTCTTTCTAAAATCTGAATATAATCATGAGTCTCCTGTATTTTAAAAATGTCCTATAACTCTTCTACACTTACCAATTAAATTATAAATGCCATAAGCTATTGCAGAAACCTCTTCATTATTTGATTTCTCCCTCCCTTGAGCATTTAATTCCTTGTATAACTTCAATAGTTATTTTAACCACTTTTTTGAGATATGGTTAACACACAAAAAGCTTATAATTAGACACATAAAGCTTGCTAAGTTTGTAGATAAGTACACATTTGTGAAACTATTATCACAATCTATGCCATAAACCTATCAATCACCTCCAAAAGTTTCTACTCATCTCATTTAATACTAATATTATTATTTGTGATGACATGCATGCAATATAATGCTATCAATTATGGGCATCATGTTGTACACTACATCTTAAGACTTACTCATCTCATATAAAAATTTTGTATACTTTGACTATTTGATGTGTTCCTGTTTCTCCTCCTTTCATCATCTGGCAGCCTTATTCCACTCTCTGCTTCAATGAGTATGTGTATTTCAGATTCATCACATAAGTGAGAACCTGTAGTATTTATTTCTCCTTTATTGTCTGGCTTCTTTAATTTAGCATCATTTCATCCAGGTTCATCCTTTTATTTTATTTAGGGTTCTCTTGTTTTTCAAGGAAACAAGTCTGTTGTATGCATATACCACATTTTTTAAGTCATTCATTCATCGATCGATATTTAGGTTGCTCCCATGACTTAGGTATTGCAAGTAGTGCTCCAGTGGACATGGAACCCCACTGTGAGATGCAGACACCACTTTGATATCTTCATTTCCGTTGTATATATATGTAGAAGTGCAGATGCTAGATAATATATTGTAGTTTTATTTAAAAAATTTTGAGGAATCTCTAAATTATTTTCCACACTAGTTATACTTCTTCAGTTAGGATGAATTTTATTTCTTTTCCTTAGATAATTGCTCTGCTTAGGACTATATGATTTAAAGTGGAATGAGTGACTCTTGCTATTATCTTATTCTAGGTTTTAGAGGGAAAGGTTTTAGTTTTTACCAATGAATATGATGTTAGCTATGGGCTTTTCATTTATGACCTTTACTATGTTAAAGTACATTCCTTCTAAATCCAATTAAGAGTTTTTAATCATCAAAGAAAGTTCACTTTTGACATTTTTTTTGGCATTTATTGAGATGATCATGCTCTTTTGATCCTGGATACTCTCAATGTAGTACATTAGTGGTTAATTTCCATATGTTGAATCATACCTGCATCTCAGGGAAAAATTTCACATAGTCGTGATTATGATCCTAAATTCAATTGGGTAATTTTTTGCAGCTTCAATTTACTTATATTTTATTGGGGAATTTTGTGTCCATATTCATCAAGGGGATCAACGTGTAGTTTTCTTTGGCTTTGATGTCTTTATAAGCCTGACATCCTAAAAAGAGTTTGGAAGTATCCCCTCTTAATTTTTGAAAAAGTTAAGTTTTGGTATTAATTCTTTAAGTGTTTGGTGGAATTCACCTGTGAGACTATCTGTTTATAGGTCTTTCTTTGCTGGAAGGTATAGACTATTGATTCAGTCCTTATTTCTATCAATCTGCTTACATGCCCTCTTTGATTCAGTCTTGGAAAGTCATATGCTTCCACATGTATGTCCATTTCTTCTGTGTTGTTCAATTTGTGGGTGTGTAATCATCCTTTTTGTTTTAGGAGCAGTGATTATAATGTCTTATTCTACTTTCTGGTTTTATTTATTTTTTTCCTCCTTTTTCTTATCTTAGTCTGCCTAAGGATTTATTAATTTTGTCTATTCTTTTCAAAAACAGCTCTAATTTTGTTGATTTTTAAATTGTTTTTCTATTCTCGATTTCACTTTTTGTTTCTACTCTAATTTTTATCACTTTATTTCACTTGATAGCTTTAGGCTTTATTTTGGTCTTCTTGTAGTTCCTTGAAATGGGTGTTCTGTTGTTCATTGGTGATTCTTTTCTTTTCCTTTATGTTGCCTTTATTTTTTCCTTCCTTGTGTGTGTGTATATGTGCATGTGTTTGTGTGCATGCTGAGGACCGAACCCAGGGCTGTGTGCATGCTAAGCCCACAATCTACAACCATGCTCAAGTCGGAACAATTTTTTTAAATTTTGTTTTTTAAAAATTTTATTTCATTAAAAAATTAATTTGTTGAACATTCAAATATGCTTCTAACGAAACAATATAATGTATATAAATTCTGAAAATTAGATTTACACCCAAGAGTCTCCCCGAAATACCCCCCTTATCCCTCCCCCATTCCTTTCCAATATATCTTTATGAATGTCTTAAGTTGTATTTCATTACACCTTTTCAGGATTTAAAACATGAGAATTGACCTCCTTTCTCAATGGCCAGGGTCTAGCTCTAGCCTCCACAGATGAGTGAAGACATTCGACCCTTGGTTCTCTGGGTTATGCTGATTTCACTCAGTATAATTTCTTCCATAGCCATCTGTTTACTTTCAAAGGCTGCAATATCATTGTTTCTAATTGCTGAGTAGAACTCCAAGGTATATGTGTGCCACTGTTTTTGGATCCATTCATTTAGTGAGGGGCATCTGGGTTGTTTCCAGATGTAAATTGTGCTGCTATGTACATCGATTTTGCTGTGTCACTGTAATATGCTGATCCTAAATCCCCTGGAAAAATGTCCAAGAGAGGAATATCAGGATCATATGGTAGGTTCATCCCTGGTTTTTTGAGGATTCTCCGCACTGCTTTCCAGAGAGGCTATACCAGTCTGCAGTTCTGTGATTCCTCTGACAGGGGCCTCATATCTAGTGTGCTAGTGTACCTATCTCTCTACAACCCCTCCAGCATCTATTATTGTTTATTTTCTTCATTTTTTGCCAGTCTAAGTTGAAATTGGACCCATATCTTTCACCCTTCATGAGAATCAAATTAAAATGGATCAATGAGCTAATAATTAAACCAGCTACCTTGCAACTGATGGAAGACAAATTAGGTCCAACCCTTCAGCATTTGGGAGTAGGCAAAGACTTTCTCATCATGTCTCCTAAAGTGAAGGAAGTAAAGTCAAAAATCAGTGATTGGGATGCCATAAAGCTAAAAATCTTTTGCACTGCCAAGGAAATAATCAAAAGAGTCAAGAGGTTTCCTACAGAATTGGAGAGAATCATGGGCTGTGATTCCTCTGACAGGGGCCTCATATCCAGAATCTACATAATCCTCAAAAAATCTCAATTTCAAAAACACAAACAACCCAATCAATAAATGGGCCAAAGAGCTCAATAGAAACTTCTCAACACAGGACATTGATCAAGCCAATGAAAAATTAGTGCTCTAAATCACTAGTAATCAGAGAAATGAAAATGAAAACTACATTAAGATTTCACCTCAAGCCAGTCAGATTAGAAAAATGAAGAAAATCAACTAAAATTTTCTTAATGTA
>PVKS010013169.1:0-51630 GCA_004027875.1 Aplodontia rufa | reverse complement strand
ACACTGAAGTTTGAAATCTTATAAACATCTGTTCTAGAATTGTGAATACACAATTGGAGACAGGTGAAATCACTAGTGCTTTTGAAATTATCAGTGGATGGTTTCTACTTATAAGTGCTGAGATGGTTAGCCTTTGTAGGTTCCCTGGTCACTTTTGTAATTGTCTTCATTGGAATGGAACAGGTTATGATGCAGTCACAAAGGATCCAAAAATCATAGTGGCTTACATCGAAACAAAATTTATTTTCTGCTTATGTACATGTTCTCCTCCAGGGGTGAATGGACTTCATTCCAAGACTTGAACTTTCCCCCTTGTTTAATAAGAAAAAGGAAGATGAGGAATGGCAAACCAGTTCTTCCTAAAAATGGCAGGAGTCGATTCCACTTACATTTCACTGACCAAAAAAAATCAGTATGCCTATCTTCAAGGGAGCAGAAGAGGTGCAATCTTATTTGTCCAGAAGAAAGGTAACCAGAATTTCTTAATGGAATAGCACCAAGGATTATCACAATTCATTCTTCTAGTCACTAATTTACATTTCACTATTTACAGAATTCATTCATTCTTATTACAAGTGAGACAATATGAAAATTCTATTCAGTAAAGCATTAATTTCAAAGTCCAGCATCTCTGGATGATGCTTGGTAGTCTATATTAAGATTGAATAAAGCTTCTCTTATTATAGAAACCTAAAAAGGCACAGAATCTATCCTTTCAGCTTATATACACATGCACACAATCAACAGTTGTGGGACAGGAACAAATTAGCTATGGTGTCTTAGTTCATTTTGTGTGCTATAACAGAATACCACAGACTAATTAATAAAGAACAGAAATTTATCTCTTACAGTTCTGGAGGATGGAAAATCCAAGACAATGGTGCTGGCATCTAGCAAGAGCCTTCTTGCTATGTCATCCTATGCAGAAGAGCAGAGCATCAAGAGATTAAAAGAGTGAGCCATACTCCCCCTTTTTATACCAAACTCTCTTAGATGAGAACATCAATGCCTTCACTCTGCCCTTCTGGATCCATGCATCTTAGGTCTCACATCCCAATGCCATTGCATTGCAGGCTGTTTCCATCACTTGCTTTGGGGGGACATATTCAAATCATCACACAGTAAAAACATTCTTATTTAGGAAGTGGAAGAATGGAAGACATATTTAGCAAACATTGTACCATAGCTAGCATGCACTGCCAGCTTTCTAGCCTCCAACAAGTTTCCTTGCCACCACCCACTGGGCCTCTGAAATTATGACCCGTATTTTAATTTTCTATCATAACTCTATCTCCTTCTTGGTACCAATTTCTACATTATCCAGAATAACTTATATGATGCTCCAGTAACAGAAACTCAGAACCTCAGTGGTTTAATGTGAAAGGTTTATTTTGGACTATAGATCATGTTGGAGAAGACGGAAAGAACTTCCTGATTACCATTCAGGATGCAGAACTTACAGAGCTCCACTATTTGGAAGCTCCCTGTCACAGTAATAAGAGAACAATGATGCTGAATCATAGCCCAGCTATTAACGTCTTCTGATAGAAGTGACAGCATTTCAATGGATGAGGCGGATTACGTAGCCATGCCTAATTTTGAAGAAATATTAGATATATTTGAGGGCATAACCAATTACCCCAAAACTTAATTGCCTAAAATATTAGCTATTTATTTAACTCATGATTCTATGGAATGATAATTTGTGCTAGGTTAAACTGGACATTTCTGTGAGCCTTGACTGGCCCACTGAAATATGGGCAGTAACTTGTCAGCTAGGGTTGTCAGTTTCTGGAGGTTAGCTGATTGCCCAGTATTCTCATCATCAAGAGACAAACAAACCAGGGCTTGGTTTATTTGCATAGTGGCACAGTCATGGAGTTCCAAACAGCAGCAAGAGAACAAGCCCCACCCTACAACTGTTTTTCAAGTCTCAGCTTGGGTCACATTTACCCCAATCATGGCCAAACCCAGAGCCAATATGGGGAAACAAATTCTCCCTCTTAGTAGAAGGATTTGCAAGTCACATTGAAAAAGGGTATGGAGAGAAGGAATTACATCATTTTGTGGCCATTTTTGTAGTATACTGCATTTGGGGAAATGCAATGTTACCATATTCTCCAAAGTAAGGAGAAATAGAATATTAACAGAATTAATGCATGCATAATTTTTGGGAGAAGGGGAAGGTGGAGGTCAGATATGATGAAATGCATAAATAGAGTTAACCCAGGAACTCAATTTCACTTAGAAAAGCAAAGAATTTTTCTGGCAAGTATTACAGAGTATATTATAACTACCTAATACACATAGAAATAAAAGTCTAGCTGATAAATTGTTGCATTCTAAGCTGGGCCAGGCACTCAGTTGGTACCTACTTGTTATTTATTGATTAAGCAAATCTTTGAAATATCTGTAAAGCTAAGAGTAGAAAAAAAGTCATATTCAAGATTGTCTCCTACGCTGAAAATCCAGTTACAAAGGATTTTAATAGAATAACAGATATATAATACAAAAATGTTAGCACTCTTTGAAAACATGTTCTTGTTCTATTGTTAACTTCTTATGCATGTTTTATTTTTTGCTGACAATTCATAACATAGTAGCTTAAAAGAACAACTTAGCACTCTCAAATCCACAGGTCAAGTGGACCTTTCTGCTGATCTACAAGGGTTTGCTAATCTTCGTTAGATTACTGATGATCAAGGATGGCCTAACACTGGTATGGAAGGTTGACTCCCTGTTTGCTGGGGGTAATGGGAATGACTGAGCCATGTGTTTCTTATCTTTAAGAGACTAAAAGGCTAGGAGAGCTTATTTATGTAGCATGTGAAGCATCAAAGAAAAATATTAATGTGTAAGTGTTTTCTGTCTTTGCATCATATTTAATTGCTGCTGTTCCATTGTCCAAAGCAAATCACATGGACAAGCCCAAAGTCTTAGTGGGAGGATACTAACAAATGGTACGATTACAGAAACCTATAATCAAAGTGGGGTTATTACTGCAAGCAAACCATCATAAATGTATGTACAAGTTCATCTAAAACTAGAAAGCACATCCACAGAGATCTTAAACAGTGCTAAGAATAGATGTAAACTGTTGCACAAATTAATAGTTTATTGGTTTATTTGACTATTCCACAGTCAATTTTCATGCTAGGATATTCACATGCTAGGATACATTTTAGGAGAAAATGATGTAGAAATACAAATAAATTTAAGTACCCTAAAATATATTTCCATAGTAGAAAAATACAAAATTACAGATGGGTATAATAGGAGTCATGTTTTTTTTTTGAGATATTAACCCAAAATGATAGCTATTCTTTAACTTTATAAAAACATTAAATAACCCAGTACACTATTGGGATTGTAAAATACCTACTCAATTATAAATTTCCAACATGTAACAAAAAATGCATTTTATAATTTAATAAAATTGAAACACTTTATGCATTATAAATTTATAACCATAAAGCCTAACTATCATATCTTAATTAACTATAAAAAAGCTTTATAGTGCTGAGAAAACATCTTTTGAATATTTTACTGAAATCATATTTTCTAATATTTTCTTTAGTTCTGAAATATAATGCATTGCACTAATCAGAGATAGAAAAACAGAGACATCTTGATTTGATCATTAAACATTACATACATGGATCAAATTATCACACTGTTCCCTATAAATAGGTTCAATTAAAATTATAATTTCCCAAAGACAAATCAGAGATAAATTTGATTAACCAATTATTTAGAATATGGAACATAATGCCCTTCCAGAAAATTTCTAACCACCCAAATAATCATTATGCTAAAGTTCATGAACTATCTTAGATTCACCAGCTTCATGAACCAAAGATTTCTCAGCATCTTTTTTATTATGGGAGTATGGGTTCTATAAATAGCTTCATATCACATCAGATATACACATGCTAATGTATTTACTTCCAATATTGCAGTTAAATAGTTAGAAATAACAAAAATAGATGATGATTTTGTCTTGTTGCATTTCCAAATAGCATCAACCCATTTTTGTAGTTTTATAGAAAGAAAGATAAAATTTCATGAGAGAATATTAATTAAGGAAGCAGATGTGTCATTTCTTATAATATCTACCTATTTCCTATTCCAAGACTATCCTTAATGTACACAAGAATGGGTATGATAGCTAGTCCAGTTTTGTCACTTGTCTCAGGAGGGTACCTCAGATTTTGTTCTTTGTTTAGTTTGGCCATGGAGTATTTTAAAAAACATTATTGTTTTATCCTGTTATCTTTATGATAAATTTCATAAAGTTGAACATAACTTTTATGTATTAAGAAGACTAAGACCCCAAACTATTGGAACAACCAATACTGAAATTAGGGTGAGTGTGTTTTCTATTTTTTTAAATGAAATCATACACCTTCAAGCTTGGCATTTGAATTTAATATCATTTACCATCCACTTTCTCTTGCATCCAGGCATGATAATAGGACCTGCTCTATCATTACTCTTCTTGTGTCCATTTGAAATCACTCCCACAGCCTAATGCATTATTATCACTTTCATTTTCAGCCTTTTAATAAAATTTCAATGTATTAGAGGCTCAATGATGGCAATTTGATCCAATTTAATCCAAATGCATGGTTCAGTATTAAAGTCAAATAAAAACGTCATCTATAGCACATAGACTATTACAGTTTAGAAGAAATACAGATCATCTAGGTCAATCCCCTAATTTTCCAGATAGGGAAATGAGGCCCAGAGAGGATAAGCAATTTATGTAGGTTACTCAGCTTATAAATAGCATAACCAAACTAAAGTTCAATTTCCTGATTCCTAATCTTTTTTGCTATAAGAGATATTGTGCATATTATTAATTCATTTTCCTTAAGTACTTTTTAAATTATGATCCTCATATCAAAGAAAAAGAAATAGAAATTGACTCATAGAAGTTAAATAACTTGTCCAAAATCACCAAGTTAGTTAGTGGTAAAATTAGAATTTGAATCTCTGTCCTTTCATGTTTAACCACTACTTTCCTTTAGAGAACAGAAAAAGGAGGTGATAAAATTGCCTAGAAAGAAATGAGAAATTTAGGAACCTTGACTTTATCTAATTTTCATGAAGGGCTATTGATGATGTCACTAACATTAGGGGAAAATAATGACACACACACGCACACACACACAAATTCTGGTTCCTCATTATTTTTCACTGGACCAAATTGAGGTTTCTACTGTCCCCCTAGCCTGACACTCTGTGCTATTCTACTTCCATGAAGCAAGTTCAGTACTTTCAAACTAAATGATTATTACTAATCTGTGTACTCTTAAAACCTTCCTTTGCATTTTTTCTCGTGAGTCTCATTGTGTTCTTCTATGTATTATAAATATGGGTGAACATATTTCTCCTTTCTACAGCTTTGAAGATTGCGAGGTTGAAGCTTGGATATTCACCATCTACTGGCATTCTATACTTGGTTGGTACCAAAGACATTTTTGTTAAATAGAAATGAAAGAGTAACAAATTATGATTTAAAAAAACATGGAAGTTATTGAACTTCTTTCACTCCCACTCTACACCCATTCTCAAAATTTCCTCCTAAACCCAAACTTATTTTCCATCTTTGATGTCAATATAGTGACAGAAGGAGCAGTATGGTTACATTTTAAAGGGGTTACATGTATATGTTTTATTGATGCATGTTAATTACACAGAATAGTGGATTTCATTGTGGTGTATTCATAAATGCAATATAACATAATTTGACCAGTTTCTCTCACCAATCCCACTCCAATTCCTCCAATTCTCCCTTCCACTGATCTCCATCCTCTGTCCCAATGATCTCCCTCCTACTTTTATGACATTGCTTTTTTTCTTTTTTCCCCTTTGAATTTCTGTATATGAGAGAAAACAGGACATTTGTTTTTCTGAGTCTAACCTATTTCACTTGACATGTTGCTCTCCAGTTCCGTCCATTTTCCTGCACATTGTATTCTTTCATTCTTTGTGACTGAATAAAACTCCATTGTGTATGTATATACCATGTTTTCTTTATCCATTCCTCTGTTGATGGACCCCTAGGCTGATTCCATAACTTGACTGTTGTGAATTGTGCTGCAGTACACAAGAGTTTGCATGATTTTCTAAAGTACCCTGACTTTAATTGTTTTGGATAAATATTATGGTGTGATGTAGCTGTATCATATGTTTTCCATAATGCTTGTACCAATTTATATTCCCACCAGCAGAGTATGAGACCTTTCTTTTCCCCTGCATCCTAGCCCGCATTCATTATTTGTATTCTTGATTATTGTCTTTGTTACTGAAGTGAGATTGAATCTCAATATAGATTTGATTTGCATTTCTGTAGGGGTTATATTTTAAAACAATAAGTTCATATCACTTGCCCTTTTTGTGTGTTGAAACACCTGATAAAAACTAAGGCATAAATGTCTTATATGAGTAAGGGATATCATTTAACTTGCTAAAATGACTTAAAGAACCACAGATGTGAACAATTTTGCAATTTTTTTATGTTGTTAACAATAAGATTTGGCCTTTAGTTTCAAAATATCAAAAAATATTTTCATTTAAACTAGTGTGAAATACCAATGTTTCATGATAAGGAAGCCAAGTTATAAAACTCTTGAGGTAAAGTCCACTGGGTAAAAGAAGTTTATTTTAATGTAGTGCCATAGGAATGGCTTATTTAAATTGTAAAATCTGATAATGACTGAGATTAATATCCATCTAGAGAATAAATGCAAAATGAAAATAGAAAAGAATGAAGAATTCTGTTATGTAAAGAACAGATGTGGATATAAGTGTGAAGTTGGTAAAGCTTTAGTACCTTCAGTGCCTTTTAGTCAAAATTACATAATATTTGAAGATTTAAATTATAATAATAAGATTTAATTATAATTAATAATTACCTATGCAACTGTGGAAGATGAAGAACAATACAGTATTACCCTATTATAGGCTTTCAGATTCCATAGGTAAAAAACCACCTGTTTTATTTTTATGCACTAGTTATTAAGCTCTAAACTGAAACTTGAAAGAAATAAAACCTAAATATAAAACTCTGCAACTATTTTATTTTATTAAAGAGAGAGGTACAGAGAGAGAAAGAATCAACATTATTTAGTTTTGCATGTGGCTTTTATTGCTCTGACACTTCATTGTGTAAGCGGTGCTGGGGTTTGAACCTGTGTACTTGTGCATGCCAGGAAGCGCTGTAAACGCTGAGCCACCACTCTAGCCCCCTCTGCAACTATTTTAAATACCATCAGTTGTCCCCAGTCTCTGTTTCTCCAGGTTCCCAGGAAATAGAACAATTGTAAAAAAAAGGTGAGTGAGAGTAAGAGCTGAAAGCCCAAGGATTGGTTGACTGTTGTATAAAAAGAGCTATGAGAACCACCACCTCCTCCAGGCTTCATCTCCACTCCAGATAGCCAGACATTTCTATCCCAGC
The DNA here is from genome assembly GCA_004027875.1 of Aplodontia rufa. NCBI lineage: Eukaryota > Metazoa > Chordata > Mammalia > Rodentia > Aplodontiidae > Aplodontia > Aplodontia rufa. The sequence continues at coordinate 44,168 of PVKS010013169.1, read as the reverse complement.
CCCCACATGAAGTATATTCTATGGAACACTGGACAGAAGGTTCATGGATTCGAGGACATTAAGCATAATAGAGTTTGGGGCTAATGTAGTCTGAACATAAGATTTTAAGTAAAAGTTGGCTGAATTTCTCCCACCTTCATCCTGGAGTACCTATAACCAGATTTATACCTTTTTAAATATCAATGCTTTTGAATGTCTCCCTGATGAAAAGCTGGCTTTCTGCTTGCTCACACCGCAGTGAAGCTCACCCATCATCAAAACTCACTTACCCAGAGCTTTCCATAACTTATAAAAACTTCACTTGTAAATATGCATTGACATTTGGGGAAAGTGGCCAATTTGAAAGACAGACAGAGAAAGAGAGAGGGAGTGTTATTAACAGACCAACATGGACCAAAACAATCAGATAGAAGCTATTCAGAGAAAAACAAATTTCAGGGAATAGAAGAAACCTTCCAATTAATTATAATTTAAATCCTCAAAAAGATGAGAAAAGATACATCATTAAAAGAAAAATTACTTTGAAACAAGATGCTATAGAAACAGACAAGAATGAGAAATAAAGAAAGAGCTCTTGGAAATTAAAGATATGTCTGATGAAATTCAAAAGAAATGTTGAGGGATGAAGATAAGGAAATTTTTTGAAGTAACAGCAAAAAAAGACATGGAGACAGATCACAGGACATAAGAAAATTTCAAGATCAATCCAAGGACTCCAAATATCCAGCTAACATGAATTTCAGAAAGAGTAAAGAAACTGAAAGAAGGGTATTATCAAAGAAATAATAAAAGTTCCTGGATCTGAAAGGAGCCTCCAAATTAAGTAGTTTTATTCTAAGATTGTCATGTCTTATTTCTAAGACATCACTACCCTAGAAATAGTGAGAAGATTCTAGAAACTTCCAGAGAGAAAAATTAGACCATGTGCAATGGATAGGTACTCAGAAGAGCATTGGGCTTCTCAACATATGACAGTGGAGGAGTATCTTCATAATTATAAATTAACACAATTTCCAACCCAGAATACCAAAATGGGTCAAACTGTTCATCAATCGTATGAATTGTGCAAGATCTCAAAATATTGAGATTTATCCCTATCATCCCTCTCATTTATCCCTTTTCAGGATATTACTGGAAGCTATGCCTTCTTCTACAAAGGGAATGAGAGTTCTGGGAAATGGGAATTCAACACAAGAGAAAGTTCAAAGAATTCCTAAACTGAGGAAGGACAGATGAGAGCTTTGAAAGCAGACCCAGATGCAGCGAGGATGATGGGTAGATTCAAGAAAGAATCTCCTGGAGTAGAAATTATATAAAAGGTTTGGCCTGTAGTAAATAAAAATTAGAAAGCTATTGAGAAGAGCAAGAATAATTAGTCATAGGTACATATATAATTTTAAAAAACATAAAGACCCTTGATACCTATGACTTGATTTTTCTGGTGGGTACTGATGATACCCACCTGCCACAGAGGGATCTCAGTGAGTACCTGCTGAACAGATGATTGAATGAATGAATAAATGGTGGTAAACCTTGTGCCTTCCTCCACCAGCACCCAAGGCAGTTTACTTGAATATATACAAACTCTATGAATGTTTATTAAATTGTAGGAATGCATATTGTTTACTTCATCTTGTGTGTTTCCTTTATATTAGATTTTCAGTTCTGAAGGACAGAAATTAAATTTGTTTGATCAAAGAAGGGAATTTATTCAAATTCTGAAAAAGTCCAGGTGGTAGCTTTAGTCGTAGATTGGATACAGGCATTCAGAAAAGCAGCTCTTTCTCCCTTTATCTTACTTCTGCTTTCCTCTTGGTTGTTTCTTTTCTCCTCTCATATCCCCTCATATGTTGGCAAAGGTGTCTAGGAGTCGCAGACTTAATCCCCCCAAGTTACCAGCACTTCATGTTCAGTAATTATTTAAAACCTCAGGGGTGATTCAATTGATAAGCTTCTATCAATTTGTGAAGCAATCACTGTAGCCAGGGAAATAGAATATTCTGATTGGTTAGAATCAGGTCACGTTCTCTCCTCTAGAATCATGGATCAGCTTCATTCAAACCACGTGGACTCAAAATCCAAGGACAGAGTGTTCCCAAAGAGAAACGCAGGGGTAGTGTTACCACGCAAAAGGAAATATAGATATCCACACAGGCAAAAAGAAATAGCAACTTTATAAAAAAAAAATTCACCTGGGCTGTGGATGTGGCTCAGTGATAGAACACTTGCCTAACTTGTGAGAGACCCTGTGTTATAAATAAATAAATTAATTAATTCACCCACTTTACCCTGACTTACTAGAGAGATAAATAATCCTCCAAATAAGTATTTCAAAATATAGTTTCATATCTTTATCTCATCTCTGACCATTCTTTTAGGCATTGTGAATTGTGTATCAGTACTGTTCAATAGAACTACAATGTGAATTACAAAGGCAAGCCACAAATGGAATTTTAGCTTTTCTTTTTACTTTAAAAAGTAAAAGTAAAATTAATTTTAAGAATTCATTTTATGTAATCTCATATATCTAAAATACTATCCTTTCAACATACAGTCAAAATAAAAGTTATTCATGAGATATTTCACATGCTATAGTAAAACTGCAGTCCTTGAAATTTCATGTGTATTTTACACTTACAGCACATTTGGATTCAGATTAGCCACATTCTATAGTCACAGTGGATAGAAGCTCTATTGGGCACAGCAGTTCTGGACTCTGAAAGTGTGTATTTACTACTAAGTAGAATCCTCATTTTCTCCCTCCTACAACCAATTTCCTCTCTTAAAAGCCTTCCCTTTTTATTCCACTCAACTTTCTTCCTCCAATCCAATAGGCCAATGCTAATTTATTCACAGTGTTATCATTTGGAAAAGGAAATAAGAAAAAGTGTTCTCATATTTTCTAATTTTCAAGAATAAGAACTAAAATAAAATGGCAAATCACACTGGTGCTTTCCTTCAATGCGAGTTAAAGCAATATGAAACAGATGATCACATCTTGATGACAATTATGGTACTACTTGGCAGAAATAAGTGAAGAAAGAATTTGGCGTGATAGCATTAAATAGCTGCCCAGATAGATTCTACAAAGAACAGGAAGAGTGAGAAAAAGCAAGTTACCCATATGCAGCTAATGAAATAGTTGCATCATGCTACAAGGGAAATCTCAAATGCTAAGATAGAATACCTGTTAGCACACCTTTATTCCTCAAAAAAGACTGTCTTGCACAGACTTTTGAGAATAAACCTTCAGATGTGCTTTTTCATACATTTAAAAACCATGGATTTTTTTTTTTCTACTGTGAATCCCTAGACCCAAGAGTTTATTTTGGCATTTTGAGAATTATGTAAAAATTATTGCAAAAGCAGCATTTTTCATTTAAAGCATTAGTTTCCAAGTACTTCTTAAGAAAGATTTCTTTAAAAAAAAAACTCAAATATAAAAGTGCTCCAAAATGTTAAGTACTTTGGGAGGGAATTTTTCATGATTTCTCAGTTTAAACAAAACTACAGGGTACATTAAAATGTGACAAAATTTTATTTTTCAAATTTAGTACGATTAGAATTTATATATAGCTAAATTCTGTTCACTTTTGCAGATATAACTTAACTTACATTTTTAAAAAACTGGATGATTTAATTTAAGAATAGCAATATTTAAGATTTTTGCTTTATCATAAAATTTGTCTTTCAGTCAGCTATACCTCACATAAAAATCTAGCAAACATTTGGGGGACCAAATGTTGGCCAAGTGCTACACTAGATAGTGCATCTTCAGAAAAAAGACACAGAACTTGTTATGTGATCACTGGGTATGTCTGCAGTTTCTGTTAAGTAGCATTTGTACACCTTTCATTTAGATACTGCCTTGATATTTCTCTGCAGAGCATCCTCCTCTTCTCAATTTGTCTGCATCCTTTGGAATTGACTCCATTCCTTGACTGCAGACTTTAGCAGGTACATCAAGACTCTCCAATTAGTGCACAGCTTCCCTGACCATAGAGGCTGGCTCAAGTATAGGCACATTACTTAGTCAGGCCCTGTGAATGAGATTTGGGGAGAGACCCCTGCTCTTTTTTTAAGTGTGCTACAATCATCTTGCAATTATGTGGGGTTTAAGAACAAAAATCAACACTAAGGAAAAGAGCTCACCAAAGGAGAAAGGGAAGCCAGGTCCTCAATGAGCTTGTCTAAAGCAGTGAACCTTGGATTCAAGAATGCGAAGAAAGGAATTAGCCAACTGAAGGTAATTAGGTTAGAGGAGGAGATGTTGGAGTTTAGAAAAGGAAATCGAATTTCAGCCAGATAATATAAGACACAAGGCAGACACAGCATGATGAATGGGGAAAACCTCAGTTTTGGGGAGTCGAAGCAAGAATAATGTAGAGGTCAGAGAAGACACTGGAACAATAGGCAAGTGCTATGGTTTGGATAAGTGTCCACCAAGGGCCCATGTGTTAAAAGTTTGGTTGCCAGCCTGTGGCTGTGTTGGAAGGTGGTAGAACCTTTTAAGAGGCAGGGCCTAGTGGGAGGAAGTTAGGTCCATTGGGACATGCTCTTGAAGGGACTAGTGGATCCCCTATCTGGGTCCTCCATCCCTCCCTCGCTCTCTTTCCTTCTCATTTGCCCTGAGGTGAACAGGCCTCCTGTGCCATGCACTCCTGTAATGGTATACTGTGCCATCACAGGCCCAAAGAACAGGGCCAAGTGACTGTGGACCAAATCCACTGAACCTGAGAGTCAAAACAAAACTTTCCCCTATCAAATAGGTTATTTCTTGTGTTTGTTACGCTAACAAAACTAACACAGCATAGGACAGACCACAGATCTTATCTCATGCTGAAGAGCATCACACAATGGAATGACAAGATCGCTAAAATATGCTAAGCAGGAGAGTGACATGGCCATATTTTTATTTGATACAGAATACTCTAGATGTGTAGTAGCATGGGTTGGAGGATACTGGAGACCAGCAAAACATTTAGAAGTCTTTACCTTTTATGGGCATGTAGGCACTTGCCTATAAGCCCATCAACTCGAGAGGCTGAGGCAGGAGAATTGCAAGTTCAAGATCAACCTCAGCAACTTAGCAAGATGGTATATCAAAACAAAGAACTAGGAACTGGAGCAGTGGCTTGGTGATTACAGCGCTTGCTTGACATCTGCGTTTATACAGGTTCAAACCCCAGCACCCACATGCACAACTAAGTGTCAGAGTAACGAAAGCCATTTGAAAAACTCAATAAAAATTAATTCTCTCTGTCTCTCTCTCTTTCTCACTGTCTCTCTTTCTTAAAAAAAGAAAAAACAAGAATGTGAGGTCACAGAGAAAAGACTATGTGTGGACACAGTGAAAGGACAGCCATCTGCAAGCCGAGGAGGGAGGCCTCAGAATAAAGCCAACTGCCCACACCTTGATCTTGGACTTGTAGCCTGCAGAACTGTGAGAACATAGGTTTCTGTTGTTGAAGCCATAGTCTGCGGTAATTTGTCATGGCAACCCTAGGAAACTAACACGATGATTACAGTTTTAAAAGTATGTGATATATTTCTGCAGCTTGTGTCGTCTATCACAGATGACATTTGTTTCTTCCTTTATCAGGATGAAGGTTTTTTTTTATCACGCTTACCTTTCCATTTGCTCTTTCTTACACTCCCAGTTTGCACTTCTCATTCTACTTTTACAACAGACTTGATGGCATTTATCCTCTGTTCTTCAACCATGTTCAAATCTTCTGTGCTGTGTCTATAGGTTGATCCTTAATACTGATCATCAATTAAAGTCTTCTACATGTAACAAGTATGTTCACTGAAGAGCCAAGCAGTATACTGTTTATTTTTTTTTTTTTCAGGTTTCCAGTCACCTGGTTGTCCTCCTGCATTGTGAATCCCAGGAAAATGTTAAAGTTATTTTTAAGGATCCTTGCAAATCTCATGCATCTCCCCTCTTCCCAGCTGCCTCCTCTGGCAGGTTCTTGGACTGCCTTTTGGGCAATGACCCAGATAGTCTCTCTAGCATGGCGCCTCCTTGCTGTGCTGTCCAGAGTCACAACTTGCTAATGCCAGGCCCTTCCTTTCTTGGTTCATTCCTTCATGTTCTGGAACAACATCCTCCAGGGATTTCCTGAAAAGAGATGTCATGAGAAGTAAATGTTCTTAGTCTTATAGTTTAAATGTTTCTATCCTACCTTCACTCTTAAATTCTCTTGCCTAGAACTTTGAAGAACATTATGCCAATATCTGCTAGCATCTTGAATTGTCAATGAAAATATTCATGTAATTATTTTTTTTAAACATAGAGGGACAGTGAGAGAGAGAGAGAGAATCAATTTTTATTGAGTTTTTTTTTTTTCACATGACTTTCGTTGCTCTGACACTTAGTTGTGTACATGGGTGCTAGGGTTTGAACCCGTGTACTTACGCATGCTGGACAAGCACCATAATCACCAAGCCACTGCTCCAGCCTCTGTAATTAAAAATTTTTTTTTTCTTAAAGAGAGAGGGACAGTAAGAGAGACAGAGAAAGAGAGAAACAACTTTATTTAGTTTTTCACATGGCCTTAGTTGCTCCAACACTCAGTTGTGTACGTGGTGCTGGGGTTTGAACCCGGGTCCTCGTGCTTGCCAGGCAAGCACCGAGACCGCTGAGCCACACCGCTCCAGCCCTGTAATTAAAATTTTTATTCTCTTGTCAGACCATAAAAAAAAAATCCCTAGAAGTTTTTATATATTTATTTATTGTTTAATTTTTGTGGTGCTGGGATCAATCCCACGGCCTCACACTTGGTAGTCAAGTGCTGTAATTTTGAGCTATGTCCTCAGCCCTACTCTAAAAGATTTTAATGCAGGGTACTTAGCAGGATCTCTCAGTGCTCTCTTTTACTATTATTTTGGAAATTTCTTTTGTTCCATTTTCTTTCTCTCCCTTTCTAGTAATATTACTACTACTACTACTTCTTCTTCTTCTTCCTCCTCCTCCTCCTTCTTCCTCCTCCTCTTTTTTCTTTTTGGTACTGGAGATTGAACCAAGCGGCACTGAACCACTAAGCTGCAGCCCAGCCCTTTATATTGTTTGTTTATTTTGAGATAGGGTCTCACTAAGTTGCTGAGGCTGCTTTTGGACTTGCAATCAGCCTCCAGAACTTGTAGGATTACAGGTGTGGTCCATCATGACTGGCATCATCTATTCTTCATTTCTTATTTTTCTCTTGTATTTTTCATTTTTGTCCTTTTTTCTGTGTTGTGGAAGACTTTCTTTATATTCCAAGATATTCTATTTATTATTATTTTAACTTCAAAAAACATGTTTTAATATCCATTGTGATACAATGACCTTTTCATAGCATCTCATTCTTGCTTATGTTATATTTTCCTTTCAAATATGTCTGAGAATAGTCATTAAAATATGTTTTAAAGGTAACTTCTCCTTCCTGAATTGCTTGCTCTGGAATCCTTTTCTCTTATTTTGGTTTATCTTATCCCCTGTGTTCATATTTATAGGTTCCTTAAATGACTGGTAATCCTTAGTTATCCCTTTACATTTAAAAATGAAGAATTATGAGACAGTAGTAGTGGCTCAGCAGTTGGAGTAGTTGCCTGACATGTCCAAGGACCCGGGTTCAAACTCCAGCACCACATACACAACTGGGTGTCAGAAAAACAAACACCAGCTGAAAAAAATAAATGAAATTGATCATCTCTTTCTTTCTTACTCTCTCCCTCTCTCTCTTTATACTAAACTTAAAAAAAAAGAATGAGGTATTATAAAAACTGGCTGGAAGCACTATTTCACAGTCTGGGTATGCCAGCCAGCTTTCTTTCACTCCAACAAATACCTGAGAAAATGAACTTAACAAGCGAAGGGTTTCCTTTGGCTCACAGTTTGGGAGGAGGTTTTGGTCCACAATTCATTGGCCTATTATGTTGGGCTTGTGGCAGAACAGCACATCATGGTAGGACCACAGTGCAGAGCAAAACTGCTAACCTCGTTGCCAGGAAGCAAAGTAGTGAGGAGTAAGGAGGGCATGGGTCCCACAATCCCGTTGAAGAGCATATCCCCTGACTCACAGACCTCCCACTAGGGTCCACCTCTTAAAGGTCCACTGTCCACCAAGAGCACCACCCTGGGGGACAGTCCTTTAGCACATGGGACTTTGGGGAATGTTCAAGATCCACACTATCGTGCTGGGCTTTTTAAGTAGCAATCTGTCCTTCACAATGAGCTCTTGAGCCAGGATGTACAGGGCTTTGCTACGGAGCACTATGTGTCAGCTATTGCGCTGTAGTTTTACTGTATCACTCTTAACTCCCAAATCTCTCTCTGTCTCTCATCTTGATGGAACTGCAGGTTCTAGGTTCAGGTAAGTTTGACTCCAGGCTGCAGGTAGGGTGTTCTACATGTCTCATTCTGGGATTGGTGACTACTTGAGGTTCTCACCATGAAGGTGGCAGAAATCCATGAGATCAAGCAACATAACTCATTTAAAACATCTCTTTAATCCCATCAACTGACATTCCATTGCTCCAACCAAATCACACAGCCAAGCCCAAAGTCATTGAGATGTAATGTGTATTCAGCCCATGGATAAACTCTGGCAAGGATTAAAGGGAGGAAAGGAAGGCTTGTGAACTAATCATAAAATCTGCCACACATACCTGTAACAGTAGTTAACTCTCTACAATATTTGATTAATTCACTAATTAATCAATTTTCTTATTTTCCCAGTTAAATGCCAGGCTTTTATTACAAATCAAATACATTTAAGAAGGACTGGAGTGGTGGCTCGATGGTTACGCCCCTTGCCTTGGCATACACGAGGACTCAAGTTCAAACCCCAGCACCAAGTACACAATGAAGTGTCAGAGCAACGAAAGCCACATGAAAAACTAAATAAAATTGATACTCTCTCTCTCACGCTGTCCCTCTCTCTCTTAAAATAATACATTTAAGAAAAAGAATTATAGAATAACAAGGCAATAGTTTCTAATAGCACCTTATACAAAGCAAGCATTTGACAAATATCTGAATCAGTAAATGAATGAAAGAATGAATTAAAATAAATTAGGTTTATAAAAAGGAGTCCTTGAGAGGATCTGGAAGTTTTAAAAATATTTATCCTTTTTCTTTCCAAATAGATGAGACAGTTTCAGAGTCATGCATGAAGTACACCTTACCTGCTCTGTATTCATTCTCCTACGAGCTGGAGTTGTTTAGTGAATATATTCAATTTCCAACATTATAATACATAGAAGATTAGTCTCAAATTATTATTATTCATTTAAATATGCTACCATTCAAAATAATTTTCTTGAAGAATTTAGGAATGCATAGTATAGATGTTTTAGAATTTAAATAGGAAGTGTTCCATAATTTCAATATTTAAAAAATAATTTATTTGATCAACAATCTCACTTGAAAACAAAAGACACTGCCCTGAAACATGGAAAATTACAGCCAAAACAATGTCTTTCCTGTGCTTATTGGACCACCTCTATTAGCCTAAATTTAAGCCTGAATATGCAAACATCCTGGAATTAGAAAGTATTTGCACAATGATTTTCTATTCTAAAAAGTTTAAAAACACTTATTATTAGCTAGTCAATTTTATTAAAAATAACTCCTTTGATTAAACTTTTTGGCAAAGATGAAAAATTTAAAAAGCCATTTGGACCAACCTCATGGATTTCATTCCTAAAATGAGACCAACTGAATGGTTGCTCTAACAACCTTGGTTCCTGAGAGCTTTCTTATTATAAAATGATGAATTTGGCAATTCAGTAATGTTAAACGAATGCACTTTTTTTCCTGGAGTGTGGCATGTCCACTCTGAAGTGTATGGTTTGGCTTCACCATCTTATTTACTTTGCTGAAATTCCTCTGTCGGTCATTGAGAGACTATTGTTGGAGGACTAATGAGGTCTATATTCACATCTTGGCCTGAATGTACCTCATTGTCTCTTTAGCCATTAACATCTCTGTTTTTCCTCTGGTCATTTTTTTCTCCCTGAATACCTGTTTAGAGAAGTAGAAAGAGCTTACAGAAAGTTTTTGTTGTTGTTTCAGGTTTAGGAAGCTTCTACTCTTCAGAGTTGAGATCTCAGGAATAAGCTTGTGATTCATTGAATGCCAAAACATATTTGTGACAGCCATTATTATCTAATCTCTGGATTCATTTTGAGAGTGTAGTTCTAAAAAACAGGCAGCAAGAGGTTTTGCATGAAGTCAGATTTCTAAACTTAAAAAAGCGATTCCAAAGTAAACTTTATATGCAACCTAAGGTGCCATTCAGCTATCTTTGGTTATAAAGAGAGAATCCCTTGCATTCAGTGCACTTTCTGCCTTGTGGTAGTATATTTTTATTCAATTAGAGAGAAAAAAGATGATGTAGGAGAAGAGGGGACTGCTGACTTGACACTGGGCAGAGTGTTCTTTTCTCTCTCCTCGTTATCAGCTTCAACTAACAAAACGAAAGGCTTCTAGCCTGTGCGTTTGTTGCCTGGGACTGCCATAACCAAGTACCATAAATGGCGTGGCATAAAACAGCATAAATAATTTTGTTCCTCAATTTTTGGAGCCAGAAGTAAAAAATCAAGGCATTGACAAAGCAATTCTCTCTCTAAAAAAAAAATGTAGAATCCATCCTTGCCTCTTCCTAGCTTCTGATGCTTTGCTGGGAGTCTCTAAAGATTCTAGACTTGTACAACTCCAATCTCTGCCTTTATTATCATGTGGCATTCTCCTCATGTCTCTGTTTTCATGTGATGTTCTTTATAAGGACATCTTGATTTATCTAATCACATCTGCTATTTCCAAATAAGGTGGCATTCAGAGGTGCTGGGGGTCAAGGCTTCAACGTATCTCTAGAAGGGGAACATAATTCAGGGTGAAAAGCAGAGGGTAGACTCCAAAGCAGAGATGAATTTAGTCAAGAAAAAGCCTTTGCTGTCCTGTAGGGAGCATGTGAAAATTGGGAAAGATACACTTTCTGGGTGGACACATGCTAGGGTGCACAGCAGGAGAGCACAAGGTGGATTGCTGGATTTCATTTCTCTCCCCTGCCCCTTGGCGTGGTATCTTTATGCAGCACATAAATAGCCCAAATTAACATCGAGCCAGAGGCCAGAAGTACATGATAATGGCAAGGTATGGGTGGTAAGAATGTTAGCAAGGATAAGTTTTAGAAAGTGCAGTTTTTTTTTTCTGAAAAGCTTCTGCACAGCTAAAGAATCAGTCATGGGTATCAAGAGAGAACCTACAGAATGGAAGAAAATCTTTGCCTGCTACACCTCTGACAGAGGACTATTATCTAGAATGCGCAAAGAACTCAAAAAACTGAACACTACAATTAATCCAATCAATAAATTGGCTAGGGAACTAAATAGAAACTTCTCAAAGGAGGAAGTCCAAAAAACTCCTAAATATATGAGAAAATGTTCCACATCACGAGCAATCAGAGAAATGCAAAACAAAACTTCACTGAGATTCCACCTCACTCTAATCAGAGTGGCAAAAATGAAGAATTCAAACTATAACAGATGCTGTAGGGGTTGTGGGGAGAAAGGAACACTGTCACACTATTGGTGGGACTGCAAGCTTGTACAGCCACTCTGGAAAGCAGTGTGGAGACTCCTCAAAAAACTAGGGCTGGAACCACCTTATGACTCAACTATCCCACTTCTTGACATTTTCCCCAAAGGGCTAGAATTGGCATACTACAGAGACACAGCTACATCAAATGCTTATAGCAGCTCAATGTACTATAGCTAAACTGTGGAACCAACCCAGATACCCCTCCCTGGGTGAATGTATTCAAATACTGTAGAATATATGTACAATGGAGTTATAGTCTGCTATTAGAGAGGATGATATCATGGCATTTGCAGCCAAATGGATGGAGATGAAAAAAATTATGAGTGAAATATCCCAAATTCAGAGACTTAAGGGCCAAATATTTTTCCTCATATGTGGAAGCTAGAGTAAAATGTAAGACAGATTGAAAGTTAGCTAAGCTCAATAACAAACTCAACGTAGGTGAATTTTTACATAAGCAGGGAGAACCATAGCTACAAAGCTGGGAGGAGAATGGAGGAGGGAAGGGAGGTGAGGAAGGGATTAGGGGGGTTATCAATGCAGCTGGAGGGAGGGAGCAGGGGATTTATCAACATGGTTGGAACCCTCGACTCTCATGAGAAGGCCAACTAACATGGAGGTAAAGTAGGGGAAACATGGGGGCAGGGAGTGGTCAAAGCTGGGAGAGCATGGACTAGGATCAACTGTAACTTGCTTTGTCAACAGCCATATATTCATGAATATGTAACAACGATTCCCCCCAATATGTAAGGCTATGTTTAACGAATAAGATATAAGAAAATGCAGTTTTTTAGGAATGGAGAGAAAACATGGCATTCAATGATTCATTCAACTGGCATATATAGAATATGTGCTTATACTAGGTGCTCCGATGGAACTCAGTATACAGCATAGAACAGAATGGAGTAAATGCATTTCCCCTACCTGTTTAGCTTTTCCACTTTTCTATGCACATGACAGGGAGTTGGGGTGGGGAGAAATGGATGAACGAAAATGAAGGTCCAACCCTAAGTATATAAGCTCAACAGCTGCAGATAACTGACCTGTGCAAACTGCTCATCTTAGGTCTTCAATGGTCAATTATCAGAAGAGAGAATTCAGTAGTCCCTTTTATCTCAATGTCAACTCTATTCTAATTGGTTGGGCAACAGATTTGACCTAGTACAAAGGCTCTATATGTTGGGGAAGCAATATGGACTTGGGTTAAGTCCTTAGAGAAAGGGAGGGGGAACTAGGCATATGTCCTATAGGTGCTTACCATAATGCCCATGGTGACAACTTTGGGAGAGATGTCACTCATTTAAAAGTTCTTAAGCATTAGCTTTCAGAAATTAGTTTAATTTATTTTTAGTCACTTCTTCTTTATAATTTGTGGAGTTTTGAGAGAAAGTTGATGTTCAGATTAGTCATAGAAGATGTGTACATGGGTGTAATAAATAAAATGCATAAAATCACTGTAGCAAGTGCATAATCATTAGTTTACAATTTTGAAAGCAGGACAATGTTTATTATGGTATTCCAAATAAGAGTTCAGAAAGATTACCAACAAAAGAATATTCGGTACAATTTCCTTATTTTCCAGAAATTGATCAAGAAAAAGAAAAGTGCAATTCATGATAGCAATAAAAAGTAAGTCTAAGAGTAACTCTAATAAAAGTAATATCTAGAAAATTACAAAAGTTTGTTGAAATATAACAAAAAGATGACTTAGAGATGTACCATATTCATAGATGCATATCTATTCATATCTGCCGCAGCGGATACCAATGTGTGAGTCATGCAAAAATAAATCCATGACTAATTCCACACCATATATAGTTCTTTATTCTCTTGCTTAAGTAACTGGCTAAAAAGGTAAATGCTCAAAATGAACTGAAGCATTCCGAAACTTTCTTAAAATTTAGAAACATTGAAACGAGGAGAGACATTCCAATGGTTTTTATGGGTTAGAGCTGAACAAATGTGAATCTGGGACTTCTGGAAGTTGTTTCCTACCATTTGGAGAAAACCAATCTCTAGTATCTGAGACTGATACACAGAGAACTGATCAGTGATAAAACTTAAGGACTGCATCGCCCAGAAGGATCAAATTCTAAGATCCAGTGACTCAGTTCTTCGGAACTACATAATACCTTATTTTATTAATTAATTTGTTTTCATTCCATGGACTCTTTCATATTTCAGGATCCTTCCATTAAGACCTCATGTCTTTGTTTTCATTTTGTTTTGTTTTGCAACATTTACTGAATGTCCAAACCTACAAGACAAATCTTCTTTTGCTCATAGAAGTTACATTCTAATGAGCGGTGATAGGCTCAAAACAAATAAAAAAAAAAGCAAAAGAAAATTTTAGGTAAAGCCTAAGAGCTGTGATGAAAACAAAAACAGATGATGGAGCAGGAAGTGACAAGAGGACTATATTAGTTTGGGATGTCAGAAAAGGCATCTCTGATTTTAGTTGAAACCAAAATGATGGTTTACGCAGATCATTTGTCTGCATAACAACAATGTTTAATAGGACTTACAAATATTCACAGTTGTCTCTGGATTTTTTTTTGTTTGATCAGCAATGAACGAAATTGGGTTCAGATCAAATTTCCAGTTTTGTCAAGTTTAATGTCTGAAATGCATGTAGTTGTTATTTCAATAACAGTTCCAAAGGATTATTATTTATTTTATTTTATTTTTATTTATATTTTCTAATTTGGAGATACCATGAAATATCAAAGTAGACACAAATGGAAAAGAACAAGCGAACTTGCCATATCAGATATTAAAGTATATTATAGATATTATAATTAAGAATAATTGCATGGAAATGCTACAAGAATAATTAAATGGATCATGTTTTCTCATTGCTTTAGAGAAGTTCTTGATATATTCTGGATACTAATCCTTTGTCAGTATTTGTGTTGCAGTTTTCCTTGATAATTTCTGGTTTGACGTTTCCCTTTTGTTAAGGGGTCTGTTAAGGATTGTTTATGTCTCTCCCAACTCCATTCATATGTTGAAGCTCTAATCCCCAATATGATGGTATTTGGAGATGGAACCTTTGGATGTGATTAGGAATAGCTAAAAAATGGTAGTGAGGTTCCCATGAGAAGACTAGCAATTAGAATTCTCATGAGAAGATGTACCCAGCACTCTGGTTTCCTCTGTTTCTCTCTGCCATCAGCAAGAAAGCAGCCATCTGCAAGCCAGGAAGAAAGCCCTGCCAGAATCCAGCCCTGCTGCCACTCTGATCTCTGACTTTGGAAATCTCTGAAATAAATTTCTATTATTTAAGCTACCCAGCCTAGGGCTTATTGTTATACTATTTTTTTAAAAGGGTCAATGAGAGAGAGAGAGAGAGAGGAAAGAAAGAAAGAGAATCAATTTTATTTAGTTTTTCATGTGGCTTTCATTGCCTGAGACTTTGTTGTGTATGTAGTGCTAGGGTTTGAATTCGTGTACTTGTGCATGCCGGGCAAGTGCCTTAACCTCGAGCCACCGCTCCAGCCCCATATTAATATATTTTGATGAAAAGTTCTTAAAGCAGAATTTAGAAGTCTTTTCCTTAAAGGTTTATATCTTACTTAAGAAATCCTTTATTATCCCAATATTATAGGATATTTCCTGTACTTTCACTTTAAAAGTTTTAAAGTTTTATCATCACATTTATGTTCTTAATCATTTAGAATTTGATTTTTATATATGCCATAAGGTAAGGATTCAATTTTACTTCTATTTTTTCTGTGTGGGCAACAAGTTGTCTTAGCATCATTTGTTGATAAAGGTCTAACACACAAATAAGACCTTTACATTTTATTTGGTTATTATGTCTCTTAAATTTCTTTTAATCTAGATAGTCCCTCCACTGTTTTTTTTTTTTGTTGTTGTTTGTTTGTTTGTTTTTTCATGTCATTTTTTTCTTGAAGAAACTGGGTTGATGTCCTATAAAATATCTTTTATTTTGAACATATATCTAATTGTCTTAGGTCTTAGGGTATCCATTAGCTTCTTTGTTGATTCTCCACATTCCAGATCTAACTTTTTTTTTTAAAGAGTGAATGAGAGAAAGAAAGACAGAATCAAATTTATTTATTTTTCTATCTGATTTTAGATTCTCTGACACTTAGTTGTAAATGTGGTGCTAGGGTTCGAACCCAGGTCCTTACTATGGCAGGCAAGCACTCTACTGCTGATCCACCACTCCAGCCCCTAGATCTTAATTCTTAATTCAAGCTCATGATACATAAGACATTTTTACATCATTTTTACATATCACTTTTAGTGATACTAACAGAAATCACATAAATCAAGAGAGAGGGGTTTCCAAAAGGAAAAGACGCAGGGCAAGTGCAAAAGTGTTGAAGAAAGTTTATGTTTGGACAGATGGACATAGTGGGATGTGCATGTGTGCCATGCACAGAGTGACAGTGAGAATGTGATGAGATAAGAAAGCGAGGGAATCCAATGAGGCTAAAGCCTAGCTTCTGCGTTTAGAAATAGTTTTAGAAGACGAGGAGATGAAAGAGACAGGGTTAAGGGGAAAGTGCAGACCCCATGAAGAAGGTCCTTGTATGCCACACTAAAGAGAGTGCAAACTGAATACAGGCAAAATTGAGAGACTAAAATGTTTGGTGAAATGATCAGATGTGCATTTCAGGTGGAGTACTTCGCTGGCTGTGCAGCAGAGGGATGATTGAAAGGAGCATTTGAGAGGTAAGGAGTTAGGGTGTTGTTACGGTGCTATGAATGTGATCTAACTGAAGAGCTGAACTAACACCAGGGCAGTGTAGTTTCTACAGAAAAAGATGCATTTGGGGGATAGTGAGGACATGGAAACCTTAGAACTTGTAGAATTATCTGAACAAAGATGACACCCAGGTTTCTGGCTCACACTCTCTATCTCTGACAGTTTCAATCAGAACATGCCTTCCATTCATCCTGGTCAGAACTAAATGGAAACCACATACAACCATAATTGTGCAATTCAGCATTGCTACAGAGAAGGCTGTTCTCCCATGGAGTGGTCAGGAGAGGTGCTAACAATCATGCCTCTCATTCAGGAAACTTAGTTTTGGTTTATAGTACAAGTTAATGCTGTAGGACTGGATCAGCTCATTCAAAGAAGCATTGCACAGTAGATTTTGAAGGAGCCTGACATATATCCCAGGGGAACAATACTTGGGTGACAAGTGAAGGAAGGAGAGCTGAGTTATAGCCAGAGTGGTAGTAGAAAAATCAAAAGTGGTAGTGTGTAAGGCTTTGCTGGCAATGTTTTTCATCTCTTGTGGATGGTATTCTTCCTGTGCCTATCAGTGATGCATCTTCCCTCTCGACGGTCTCTATTCACATGATGTTCTTTTCATTAGGGGCCCACATTTCTCCAGTATGACCTCACCTTAATTAATTACATTTGTTATACCTATTTCCTTAATAATTACATTCTGAGATACTGGGGAGTAGGTATTTCAATATGTGAATTAAGGAGAGGGCACAATTTAAGCCACAACAGGTAGTTTGAGGCCACTAAGTGGAGGGCCTTGGAGAATATTTGAAAGGATTTTGTATTTATTTGTGGGAGAAATTTTGAACAGACTAATGCTATAATTGGAGAAAAATTAGTTAGATGTCATGTAGGGCTACTTATCAGTCAAAATTACATTGAAAGTTAACTTACACTCAAAAGTAAGTGGGTTGAGGGAAAATGTGAGGTAACTTATGTATAGGGAGCCTAGAGATCAAGCTTATAGTCAAAGGACTAAGGCCACTCTAGGGGTATAGGTAGACAACATCACTCTACTGTCAGGATACAACAACCCAAATGAATTAGATACAACTATTTTTGGTCTTTGCACTAAGGCTGCTGAGCATTTGTATTCTAAGAGTAAGCATTGTCATGGCCTATATTAGGTCAAGGATGTACTTTTCAGGGTTGGAGTTCACTTTGAATTGCAGACCCAGGTGAAAAAAAGGAGGAGTAATCATCTTAAAGAAAATTGGAGTATTGTTTTTAAATAAGCAAATGTCCACACAAAAGCTATAAAACAGAAGCCAGTAAGAAGTTGATTTCAAAAGTGCCATATTGGGCAGTGAAAGACTGAACTAGAATTAAAGAGGAAAGTTTTGATAGTATCCCAAAGCTGATGAGGGTAGGCTCATGAGAAATTTGAAGGTGCTAACAAAAGCAGGGTGGTCAAGAGGGGAAGCTCATTTTAGACTAAGGTGACTTTCCATTTTATGTGTCAACTTGTCTGGGTCACAGGGTGCCTAGATATTTGGTTGAACACTCTTTCTTGCTTTTTCATTGAAGCTGTTTCTGGATTTCATTAACATTTCATTCAATGAAAGGAAAGATTTCCCCCACCAATGTAGTTGGGCCTCATTCAATCTGTTAAGGGTCTGAATGGAGCAAAAAGTCAAAGGAAGGGAGCATTCAATCTCTCCACTTTCCCAACTGTATGAACTAGGATATTGTCTTTTCTTGTCTTTAGATTGGGGCTTACACCATTAAAGATCCTCAGTCCAGGGCTTCTGAACTCAGACTGGAACTACATCACTGGTTTTCTGGATCTCCAGATTGCAGAGAGCAAATAGTGGGATTTCTCAGCCTGTAAAATGTGTGTGCATCAAAAATCAAATCAATGGATTAAGGAACTAGGAAATAAACCAGCTACCTTGCAACTGCTGGAAGATAAGTTAGGACCAACACTCCAGCATTTGGGAGTAGGCAAAGACTTTCTCAGCATGTTTCCTAAAGTGAAAGAAGTAAAGTAAAAAATCAGTGAATGGGCTGTCATAAAGCTAAAAAGCTTTTGCACAGCCAAGGAAATGATCAAAATACTCAAGAGACTTCGTACAGAATGGGAGAGAATCATGGCCTGTGATTCTTCTGACAGGGGACTCATATCCAGAATCTACAAAATCCTCAAAAATCTCAACTTCAAAAACACTAACAACCCAATCAATAAATGGGCCAAAGAGCTAAATAGAAACTTCTCAACAGAGGACATTGAAAAAGCCAATGAATACATGAAGAAGTACTCTAAATCATTAGTAATCAGAGAAATGAAAATCTTAACTACATTAAGATTTCACCTCTTGCCTGTAGATTGGCAAAAATGAAGAAATATAAACAATAATAGATGCTGGAGGGGTTGCAGAGAAATAGGAATACTTGCATACTGTTGGTGGAACTGCAGACTGGTACAGCCCCTCTGGAAAGCAGTGTGGAGAATCCTCAAAAAATTAGGGATAAACCCACCATGTGATCCAGCTATCTCTCTCCTGGGTATTTTTCCAGGGGAGTTGGAATCAGCACATTACAGTGACACAGCAAAATCTGTGTTCATAGCAGCTCAATTTACAATAGCTAAATTATGGAACCAACCTAAATGCCCCTCACTGGATGAATGGATCCAAAAACTACACACACACATACACACACACACACACACACACACACACACACCATGGAGTTCTACTCAGCATTAGAAACATTGATATTGCAGCCTTTGAAGGTAAATGGATGGTGATAGAAGAAATCACGTTGAGTGAAGTTAGCCTAATCCAGAGAGTCAAGGGTCAAATGTCTTCACTCATCTGTGGAGGCTGGAGCTAGACCCAGGCCTGTGAAAGGTGGTCAACTCTCATGTATTAGACCCAACAAAAGTGTAGGAACACATAACCTAGGGCATTCATAGAGATTTATTGGAAAGGAGGGGCGAGTGGGTGGGGGAGGGATATAGATGGGAGAATGGGGTGGGCTCTAGGGAGTAAATCTAATTTTAAGAATACATACATATTATATTGTTTCATTGGATGCATTTGTGATTGTACAATAACTAAATTTCTTTTTTTTAAAGAGAGAGGGACAGTGAGAGAGAGAGAGAGAGAGAGAAGCGGGAAACAATTTTATTTAGTTTTTCACGCAGCCTTCGTTGCTCTTGGACTTCATTGAGTATGTGATGCTGGGGTTTGAACTTGTGTACTTGCGCCTGCCAGGCAAGCGCTGTAACCACTGAACAACTGCTCCAGCCCCTAAATTTCTTAATAAAAATGTGTGCATCTGTGTATATGAGTGTATATGCATGTGTGTGGGCATGCATGCGTGCATGTGTGTGATATCTCCTATTGGTTGTGTTTCTCTGGGGAATCCTAACTCACATACCTGCCTTCCATCATGGAGCTAAAAGTGTGTATTTAGAAGGAGATAATCTCTCTACACTTCTACATACAGTAACCCATAAATATGTGACCGGAACTGGGCAAATAAGATGCTCTCACCTGGTATTTTGGTTATTGAGAGAGTGATAGAAAGGGCCATCAGATGGTCAGAAGTTACTGTTTCTGACAGAGTTGAGAATTCAGTAGTTGGGGAGTAAGAGCTTGCTGGGATCATGTAAGGACTCCCTTAGTTTTTGCCTATTCTCTCAGGTTGATCCTGAGAGCTGGCCCACATAGCTTTATAATCAAATTCATTTTCTACTCAAGTTGAGAGTTTCTTGTTTTGTTGTTGGAAAGATGGATGAAGCTGTACAAAGGGTATGGTGGGGTCAAAAGAGACTGGCATTTTTGTCATGATGAGTGAAAGCAAGTAACATGACAGTCACAGAAAAATGTCCAGAGTCAGATGGATGAGTACAAGGAGTTCATGAAAGGGGTCATGAGTGAAGGTAGATTTGGTTGTTATCCACCTAGATGTGATCAAGGCAGTTATGACAGTGAATGAGTTCCTCAGGGGAGAGAGCACAAAGAAACAAAGAGAAGAATGCCAAGGGCTAATCTTTGGTTACTCCACAGGCAGAAAACAGAAGAAAGAAGTAAATAACAACAACAACAACAACCACAGAGAGAGAGAGACAGAGAGAGAGAGAGACAGAGAAGTGAATAACAGCATTTACAAATATGGGCAGGGCAATGGTATGGTTCAATGATATAGGTATTAAGAATAGAGAGAAGTTCAAGAAGAAGCTGAAGGGTCAAATGAATCATGAAGTGTTCAATAAGAATGAGAACTAAGTAATTTATTAAATTTGTCACTTGTAGCTGACTTAGTTTGTATTCTGTGCTGTTAACAGAATACTTGAGCCAGAGGAACCTATAAAGAAAAGACATTTATTTGGGTTCATGGGTCTGGGGTCTAGGAGGTCCAAGATCATACGGGGGTTAAGTAGGGAGAAACATGGAATCATGGAGAACCAAAGGGGAGAAACCATGGAATGGCATTAGCCTTGGCTTGCTCTGTCGTTATACATTTGTTCTTGATTGTATGACAATGATTTCCTCCTAAACGTAAGACTATCTTAAATGAATAAAAAAAAAGAATAAGAAAAAAAGATCATGACTCCAGCCTCTGGCAAGGGTCTGATGCTATACCATATATACATCATACATAGTCATGAAGGAGAAGGACTCTGAGCACATGTGGAAATGGCAAAGTATGAAGGGTGGCCTCACCTGCTTGCGTAACTAACCCAGCCCTTTAAGAAAGGCATTAATCCCTCTTAACTGGACTGGGGTTGGGAGTGTTAAATTGCAGTTCTTGCTCTGATACTAACTAACTGTGTTACTTTGGACAAATCCTATATACGGCCTGGGTCTTATTTTCAACTTCTGGAAAGTAAGGGATTGAGGTAACAATAAAAGCTAACCTGGAGCTGTGTGCTAGGCACTGTGTCAACACATTTCTATCAGTTTCACAATAGCCTATTAAGTCGGTTCTAAGATTGTGCTCATTTTATAAAGAGAAAGCTGGGGCTCAAATCAGCTAGTTTGTCTGTTGAGCATTTGAATTTGTACTTTTTATCTATGTTTCTAGGAGACAATGATCTCTTAGAATGTAGATTGATATTCTGCTTGAGTTTTTAAAAAATAATTATTATATAAATCAGAACCAATAGTTTTGATTACCAATCCACTTGAAAACTAAAAATGTTTAGGTCTGTTTTAAGGAACTAGAGCTAACTAACCAAACTTTAGATAAGATATGAAAAACAAGTTGATATATGAATATGAATAAGATTGTTGTCAACACTTTTGAAAGAATAGAACTCATTTTATTATTAGCATTTGCTTTCTAAAATCTTTACAAAGTACAAAACTCAGACTTCTGAATTCAAAATGCTTTGGGATTCTTAGCCCTTTCTGTGATTGTAAAACTAGGTCATTGAGTAACTTTCAAGATTTTTTTTTTTTTGTTCTTAAGCTTTAAGAAGTTATGTTGACATTGGGATAAAGAGTTGTATTTATATCTCAACTATCTGATAAAAATGGTAAATTGCTGTTTATACAGTCTGAGGGAAATAGACTGTTAGAGAACTCCAAGTGACTTTCTTCAACGGTTGAGCTGGTTAATATTTCTATAATGTCAGGAAAGTGAGAAAAATTGAAAAGGTTTTAGGGTGTCTACTGTTCCCTCTAATGCCTCTCTCTGATGGGAATTGTTCAGACCGGTGGATGAATCTGAATGCCTTGAGACTAATCCAGATTCTACAGAATTTAAACAAAATGTTCTCAGTACTGTAGAGCAAAATGGGTTTTCCTTGTCTTAATTTACTGTGTCTATCAACATTTCCCAGAATTTGATCCACCAAACACTATTCTTTAGGATATTTAAAGATATTCCTTGAAAATCAGTGCTCTGTGTTCAAATACATTTAGGTAACTGGGCGAAGCAAAATTGAAAAAAAAATGTTTTAAGTTGTAGTTCTTCTCAGTGAAGATGCATAGAACATTTTGATCAACAAATATTTGTTGAGCAGCCAGACAGGCCTTGGGGCTTAGGAGAAGCATCTTTCTTACCCTCAGGAAAGTAAGAGCTGGTGAAAATCTCTTATAACTCAGCAGCAGATGGATGGTAAGGTATGCAGAGCTTCTCAATTTTTTCCCAGCAAAATGTCATGAATTTTATTTCCCCCAAGCTTTATTAAGGTAAAATTGATCAAAATTAAATAAATGTAAGGAGTACAAAATTATGTTTTGATACACAAATCCACTGCAAAATGATTATCATACTGCATTTGACCACAAGAATCTTCCTCTCATACTCTTTCTCCCTATCTTCCCTATATTTCCTTTTTTCTTTCCTTCTCTTCATCTTCTATTCTTTTTTCTTTTCTTTCTTTTTTTTTTTTTTTTTTTTTTTTTTTTTTTTTTTTTTTTTTTTTTTTTTTTTTTGTGGTGGAGTGCCTCCAAGTAATGGTTTTCAGAGGAACATACTTTGGGTAAATGTAAGACTACACTGATTAATTGATTCCCTGGATAGTACTTTTTTTAGTGTTTTCTCTAAGAAGTCCAGATGTTAGAGAGCAAGGCCAGGATGAGCAAGCAATGAGGTTGACCCAAGTGATGACTGTATACACGGATGTTTCCTGAGCACATCAGCCAAGGTGAGGTCAGTCCTGGGAACAGAGGGCCAAGGCGGGGAACAGAGTACTTCAAAGTAGGGATGATTTTCAATGGCCTAAAATGTAAGGATGTTGATGAGCAGTATTTATGCTTACAAGTTTTTAAAATGCCAGTTATCCAACATAAGTTCTAATTGTGGGATTATGTGGGCACAGACTCTCTTTCTGACACATAGGGAGGTGCCATCAGGAGACACTTTGTGCTCATAGGATTAAAGGGCTCTAGGTAGCTTCTATCTGTGGAGAAGAGCCAAAGAACTAAGGAGTCCAAGGTTTGAAATGGCAGGAGCAATGAGGTGGGAGAATACCATGAGTCTGGAATGTGAGTTGGATTGGTACAGTGTTTTCCAACCTAGAAGCCAAGTGCATACGTAGCTTAACTTACATCTTACATATCAGGGTAGGACCCACTGCCCATGACTCCTCAACAACATATTACAAAACAAGTGACTACGTCATGGTCACGCGCTGATGTTAGATTGACCAGGACCTGAAACTAAACTGCTCCTCATTCTGTTGGGTGCTTGTGGCTTGTAATTTTTGTGCTCTCAACTATGCACAGGATGGAACCAGCTGGAATTTTGTCCTCAAAGAGCTGACTTGAATGGGAGATATGGTATGCATTTGTATCCATGATACAACAAGTAAATACAAAATGAGTGTCATGAAGAGCTGTTTTCAGTTTATAATTTCATTCACTTGAAATAACGAGGACCTCTCATTAGAGTGGAGGACCATACCACAGTGAATCAAATTTTTTAGGAAAAGAATATGTTGTTGCCAAACATGTAAAATTGCACATATCTTGGGCTGGGGAGAGGTGGCTTAGCAGTAGAGCACTTGCCTGGCATGTGCGAGAACCTGAGTTCAATTCCCAGCACCACATATACAACTAACTGGAGGAAAAACAAGAACCAGATGAAAAGATAAAATTGTCTCTCTCTTTCTCTCTCACTCTCTCACTCTTTTTTTTAAATTGCACACATCACCACTTCAAATGTATTGCTAATCAGTTTTCTTTATCAAAATTAGGCATTAAATTGTTAATGCTATTTCTAAGTTTCAGTCTGCTTGCATGTCTGTTTTCTTGATGAGAAAAGTATTCACACTTCCTTTTGACACATGAGGAAACTGAAGCTCAAGGTCATTGGACCAAGTTTAGCAAATGAAGCAGAATTGGAAATTAAAAAAAAATCCAAAGTTTGTTTTAATTCTTGTGTTCTTAATGAGAGAATATTATTTCCAGCAATTGGACCTTAGACCTTAAAAAAGCTACACATTTATCACAAGAGGACAGTCAATAACAATAACTTGACACCAGAAATGAAGTGTAGACTGAAGAGGCACATTCTCCCACATACACTCACTTTCTTTCTCCGTGCAGTTAAGATGATATTGTGACAAATGTTAATGTAATCTCATTAACGTGTAATCAATTCCCAGTTTGTTGTTGTTGTGTACCTTCTTCAACCATCCTATGGAGTGTCTACCATTATTATTTTTAATGTGAAAAATGAATCCTTGCTGCCTGCTCGCCTAGAAAGAAAATTATCAACTGTTTCAAATAAAGCGCAAGTCAATCAACTGAAAACAATACTGCAGAGACAGCTGCAGTGTTAAAAAAATAAAAAAAACCCAAGCACTATAACCCTACTGCCCCTCCCACCCATCCCCTCCAAAAAGAAAACACAACAACTTCCTACTGGTTACTACTTTGGAAGCCTGTGGTTTCTTTGTAGTCTAAAATGCTATTTTTAGTTTGCACCCAAAAGCCTGGAATTCTCATATTGACACAGAAGACCAAATTTTCCTTTTTTCCAAATTGTTGGTGAGACAGGAAATAGAAGGCCTATTTCTACCTTTATTTGTGCAATTGCTTTTAAAATATTACAAAATATTACAATATTTAATATAGGTGACTCAGAAAATAAAAAAAAATCTAATTTTATATCAGAATGAACTAAAAACTAGTTCTGTTGCTGTTACATGAAATAATAAAACCTTTCCATTTAACTCCTCAATTTAAAAAAAAGCAGCTTTTGAGTTAGGTTTAAAAAAAAAAAAATCTGTCCTAGGTCAGAAGAAAACAATGGCAGACTATGAAGACCACACAAGAGAAATGTGAAATAGGATAATCATATCAGCCCGTTTTCTGTTCCACTCCCCAGTCCCACATCACTAGGATACTTTCCACAGAAAAAGGTAGTGCTATTAAGAATTATGCTGATAACTACTGGCCAGGCTGCCCCTAGAGAACTGGGAATCATTTTCTTCCTATTTATCATAACAGAGGCAAATAGGAGGCGGGTTCAGTAATGTGCATTTTAGAATAATTTAAGAGTCCTAGGATTCCTTTGCTATCCACTCACACTTGAATTGGACTCCTCATATTAGTAAAATGGTTTGCATGTTTAGTTGGTTTCTTTCTTGTTGTTATTGTTGTTTGGTACTGGGGATTAAACCCAGTGGCTTAAGCACTGAGCCACATCCCCAGCCTTTTTTTATTTTTTATTTTGAGACAGGGTCTCACTAAGTTACTGAGGCTGGCTTTGAACTTGTAATCCTTCTGCCTCAGGCTCCCAATTCACTGGGATTACAGGCATGCACCACCACACCTAGCTAGTTCAGTTGCTTTCTTGTTTTGAAGATGGAAAGAGTAAGAAATGTCCCTCAGAATGTGATATGTGCATTAACCCTTGTGTTTAAGTTCTTTCACATGTCTCAGTATTACAGAGATGGGTTTGACAGCAGTGAGTGTTGCCAAATAAGGGAGAATAATTAAAACAATATGTTAATGCTATTTTAAAATGAATGTGTTCTATTTATTAAGGAGATTTTAAAATTTATTTATAAGAATTAATATCAACATAAATGTTCAAGGTGTTTAATATCTTTTCCCAGTTTGTTTACATTCACTACTTTTCATTACTATTCTCTTCCATTGGTTTCATTTATTTGTGGTTAGTAACTTCATACTGGTTAATTAATGGTAAATTTATTTTAAAAAGATGAAAATGACTTTAAAAAGGTAAAAAAATTATAAAAGAAGAAAATTTGTTTAAAAGATGAAAGGTTGACTGTTCTACAGATTAAAAAGATTTTCCCCTTATGAATTAAATGATGTATGGAGATTGTTAAAGAAGATCGCAAAAGCATCCAAGAAAAAAAAGTTATCATGATTCTTAAATAAAAAATGTAGTGTGATTTAATTTTCAGAAAATTGTTTTCAGAAAATAATAACGGAAAAATAGTATCTTTTTAGAAATTCAAGGGGGATAGAATAATGTTTAGGTTGTGTACAGAAAATTTTAGGTAGTGGAGGAATAGGACAAGGCAGCTGATAACTTGGAACTACATTTTTCAGGCTTTCAGATGGTTTGGGTTTCTTTTTATTTATGCAGAATTACATATTATTTTAAAATGTAGCTGGGCAAGGTAGCACATGCCTGTAATCTCAGCAGTTTGGAGTCTGAGGCAAGAGAATTGCAAGTTGAAAGCCAGATTCAGTATCTTAGTGAGGTCCTAGGTAACTTAGTGAGACCCTATCTCAGTGGTTAAGCACCTCCTGAGTTCAATCCCCAGTACCAAAAAAAAAAAAAAAGTTCTTTACTTGTGGGCAAACAATATAGAGTCAATTCTTGTTACTGGTGGTAGATAAATTTTATAAAATCACTGAGAACACAAAGGCAGGAAATAATGAACCTCTGCACCTCAGGAAACACTGGGTTAGGTGCCCGTGAACCTCTGGCCTCATTTTCAATAACTGATCAATACATAACTTTGTTTTATGAGTGTTTCTGTTTAAAGACACCTTATGCAATAGATTCATGAACATTGAACTCACACCCAACAGTCCTATAACTCATGTCTAAATGAAGCTTACCTAACACAGGTAGCTTGTCCACAAGGCATAGCAAACAGCCTTCCTGCACGTAGGAAAGCTGGATAGTACTTAGTGCTGTGTTTGGAGACCATTTTAAACAGTGGCAACCAAAATGAGGGGGTGACCTCAAAAATGAGAAAGCAATAGCACTAAATAGACAATGAAAAAGAAACTTGTTTATAGTAGGAGACCTGAAATAAGAAGGCAGAGCGTTGCCGCTGGGAACATGCTACAAACTTTGCACCGATCTGTGTGTTCCTGCAAATGACAGCAACAGTGCTGTGAGCATCATTTGGGGGCTACAGATTAATTTTAGTGAGTTAGAATTTTCAAATAAATAACCCACAAATAATGCAGACTGAGTGTATATTGTTCACTTTGTGCCACTGGGACTGCGCTGCTTCTTGGCATATAGTAAGAGCGCAATACCTACATGTAGAATGGAATGTATTTTTAAATGAATCTCATTGTATTTATTATTCTGTTTTGTGCTCTTAAGAAGTTTTTGGTCTATGAATAGAACATGAGCATTGTAAACATGAACATTTTAGAATAATATGAATGCTTGTTTGGTTAGGCTCACAATCATTTCCCTAGAGATGTTGCTTTCTTACCTCTGGCATCCAAAATTGATGAAAAATCTGATGCCAACATAAATCTCAGTCCTTTGTAGTGTTAATCCTCCTTCCTTTGGAAGCATTTAGGATTTTTTTTTCTTTTTGGAATTCTGAAAAATTCACCATACAAACTCTGAATTGAACATTCATATTTTTCTATAGTTCTGGGAAATGTTCTTCTATTTCATTGGTTATTTCTTTTTCATTTTCCTGCTTTTATGTATGGAATTCATATTAAATATGTTTTAAACCTCTGAATTGTCCTTTCATACTATGTTCTGTGTGTATAAGCTGACTTAAATTTCCAGTTCACAAATTTATCTTCATCTGTGTATTATGCTACTCAGTCCATGAATTGTGTATTTAAAAAATATGATTAATTAATTAACTATATATAGTATCTCTATTTATGGATGTTGAATTACATACATATAGAATTAATTGTTATGCACAATTGCATTCTTTTGCATGTGGATATCTAGCTGTCCCAGCACAATTTGTTGAAATGATTATTTTTTTCTCCATTGAACAGTCTTTGTACCCTTTTCAAAAATCAGTTGGCCATAAGTGTAAGGATGTATTTCTGAATTTTCGATTTTATTTAGTCAATCCACATGTCTATCCCACATCATGCTACAATCTCTTGATTATTGTAGATTTAAGTTGTGAAATCAGGAAGTTCTTCATTGTTTTTCTTCTTTCTCAAGATTGATTTGGCTTTTCTGGTGCTTTGTATTTCCTACAAATTTTAGAACCAGCTTGTCAATATTTGCAAAAATGGTAGATCAGATTTTGATAGAGATTTCACTGAATCTGTAGATTTATTTGGAGAGTATTGTTCACTATACTAGGTCTTCTAAATCCATGAACAGGAAATATCTTTCTGTTTATTTAGATCTTCAACTGCCTTCAGTGGATTGCAGTTTTCAGCGTATGAGTCTTGCTCTTCTTTTGTTAAATCTATTCCTAAGTATTTTTTTTATTTGTTACTATGCAAGTGAAATTTGTTTCTTAATTTATTTTGGATGGTTCCTCTATAGGATAAAGAAATACAGGAGTCTTTTGTATAGTGCTCTTGTGTCCTGCAACTTTGATGAACTTGTTTGTTAGTTCTAATAGTGTGTGTGTTTGCATTCCTTAATACTTTATGTAGATAAGATAATGTCATCTATGAATATAGGTTAACTTCTTTCTGTCTAATATGGATGGAAACCTTTAATTTATTTTTCTTGCCTAATTTCCTTGGCTAGAATCTCAAGCACAGTCTTGTGTCTGTTTGACCACTGTGTGTGTCGTGTCAGGGGCTGCTGAAGGCTAGTTAAGATCAGTCACATGAGTGGGTGCTTCATGTCTATGTGATTGAGCTCAAATAAAAACCTTTGGATTCAAAGGTTTGGGTAGTTTCTCCTGTTGGCAATACTTAGTACACACTGTCTTTCATCATGGTTGGAGAATTAAACACTAACTGTAAAACTCCACTGGAAAAGGACAACTGGAAACTTGTGCTTTATTCTCCAAGGCTGTCATATGCATTTTTTTTCCTTTTTCCTGATTTTAATCTTTATCCTTTCCCTACAGTAAAATGCAATCATGACTCTAACAGCTTTTCTGAGTTCTATCCGTCTATTGAATCACCGATACTGAGTGTGGTCTTTAGGACTCTTAACACAAGCCAATTTAGAATCTTTGTGTACTAAGTCCAGTGTCTGGGTTTCCTCAAAGGCTTTTTCTATTAACTACCTTCATTCCTGTGTATGAGCCATATTTTCCTTTTTTTCTCACGTGTCATAGTTTCTGGAAATGAAAGTGGCCTCTCCACCCTTCCCTACGGCTTGTTGTTGTTCTTTGTTTGCTTAGTGACATTCCTGAACAAATTCTGTAAATTCATTTTTTTCTTTATTCTGTTTTTTTTGTCTTGTGTGCCTTTTAAGTCTGTGCTCAGGTAGCACAGTGGCCAGCTAATGTTTAGACAGGAATTTCTTTGGGTGCTTGGAACATGTTGATTCTACCAGTCTTTGCCAAAGGTTTTGTTTGCACACTTTGACACACTTTCAACATTCTAGTAGTGACAGTTCTGCCTTCGCCTTCACTTCCTGCTTGCACAGGATCTCAAGTTCTAGTAGAGGTCTAGTAGAGATCATGAAGGGATCGGGGTCAAGTATCTATGCTGATTTGAGAGATCATGAAGGGATCCTGGTCAAGAATCTACTTTGATTTGAGGACTATGCATGTAGCTGAGTGATAGAGCACTTGCCTAGCATTCCCAGGGACCAGGATTCAATCCACAGCACCACAAGGGGATAAAGAAGTTGATGGAAGTTCATTATAATGGAATATAGTCATGTGTTGCATAAGGTCAGCAAAGCTAAGGGACTTTTTAGGCCATTCCTGAGCATATGTGCAGCTCTGTGCATGTGCTCTGTCTTCTAGATTCCCAGGGATACTTTGACGCTTTCTCAAACCCTCCCATGGATCCTCTTCACTCAGCTTGAAAAACAATTTTTTAAATGTTTTTTAGTCAGCCTCTTGTTTATCCCAGCTGTTAATCCCTAACTCAGACAGCTGTGATGTTAAATAATTGCTAATGATTTTTTTCAACAAATGCTCTGGGAAATAGGCTTTTCATATTGATTGTAGCCCGAGCGAGGCAAAGAAAGACAAGTTCTGTGTGTGGGGTTTCCAGGGAGCTTCCAGGTCAAATAATGATAATTTTCTGTACTGGAGATTTTTTGGGGGATTTCAAATATGCTTTTACCCTTCTATTGCCTGCATGGTGCTGTTTTTCATAGGTATTATACTTGTAAGACTATTGGTTTTTAATGGAACTAAGGAGAGGGAGATGGAAATAAGGTAAGATAAAACTCGTAAAACTCATTGTTCTTACAGAGTTTCAGTGATTTTTTTCTTTGGTAAACACTCATTGGATTATTTGAAGCCTTTTATTAAATTACAGATTTCTGAAAATGTAGATTTCGATAATTTTTCCTTTATAAGGGAGTAACTTTTCAGAATAAGCAGAGGTCCTCATTCTGCCTTCCGGAAATGCTTCCTTTGCTTCTCTGTTCATTGAGTTTGTTGGTAGTGTCTATTCATCTTTGTGTTTAAGAAATCCTCTTTGCTTCACTGTGAATAACAATTTTGATTATATAATATTATGATTCAGGGTAAGAGGAAGCTGAATGTATAGGTAAGTCATGCTGGACTTGTAGATTTGGGCTCCTGGGTGCAACTAACTACAGAGGGCACAATCCTAACTCTCCATAAGAATTTCATAGGCCATAAGCCAATGCAGTGAGCCTCGTGCTCATTATTCAACATAGAGAAGCCAGGAGGAAGGGCTGACTTGCAAAGTTGCCCTTATCGCTGTTCCCTCCTAAACACCCTGATGAGACTTAGAAGTCTTTTGCTTCTTGAACTAGCTGTATCTGACCTGGAAGTCCAGTAGGTATTCCATAGCACTCTTCCTCTGGGTACATTCTCTTTGTAATTCAATCCCTTTGCTTTTTTTTTTTTTTAAAGTGATTCTTCCAAATTTCTGGGTCACTGAAAGCAGAACCACTTCTTCATCCCTATTTTTTTTTTAAAAGATGGACAGTGAGAGAGAGAAAGAGAGAATCGATAATCAATTTTATTTAGTTTTTCATGTGGCTTTCTTTGCTCTGACACTTTGTTGTGTACGTGGTGCTGGGGGTCGAACCCATGTCCTTGCTCATGCCAGACAAACACCATAGCTGCTGAGTCACTGCTTCATCCCCTCATCCCTGTTTTTTAATTCTCTCTATCATCTTTCTTCTCCATCTTCCCCCTTCTGCTTCTCCTTTCCCCCTTCTCTTCTTTTATATTTCTTCTTTCATTTCTAGAAATTTAGAGTGACTAGGAGAGAAAGGTGGCTTTCTCCACTATCTGAATCTGTTTTTGCATTAGGTATAATAATGAAATCTAAGAGACAACTAAAGGGAGGGCTGACTAATCACATTGTGATACATTACACAACTATTACATATATGTTAAAGGATCCTGAAGTCCATGAAAATTTTGTGTAATACAATAAATGTGAAAAACAAAACCTAAGACTCTATTTATAGTATGCTCACAATCATGATTAAATTCTTAGGAAACAAAACTGGATGAAATATGCCAAAATATTAGTCAGATATCAGTAGTAGAATCTGAAAATCAAGTCCTTCCTATTCCTTGATGATTAGTTGATGGCTAGTAGTTAAACTGTTGCTTGTCATTCCTTACGCTCTCTGGCCCCTAGGTAATTTGTCTCTTATTTTCCTTGTTCTTTTAGCTACAGACAGCCTCCCTTTTTAGTTCCTTGAACACACCAAATTTTCTTCTCTCTCAGGACATTTCCCTGTCTGTTTCCTATGCATGGAATACCATTGCCCTAGGTGTCTTTGGGGCTTACTTCTTCATTTCATTCAGACTTCTAATCTAATGTCATTTTATCAGACTATTCTATAAAAATTAGCAACCCTATCTTTATTTCTACTGTCATTATACTGTCTTTTTTTCATAATACATTAGCACCTCAATATATTTGTTTCTTTGTCCCTTCCATGGCAGATATGAGTGCCAACCATGAAAACAACAACTTTGTCTCATTTACTACTTCGTCTTTGGAGCCTAGGACAGTGGCACATATTAGGCACTTAATAAATTTTTGTGAAATAAAAAACTTTATAAATGAATACTTGACATAAAATAGGCAACCTGTTTTTTAGTGTGCATTTTAATTTAAAAAATTTCTGGATCCTAACTTCCTGTTGAAATTTAAAGAGTCAGTATGGAAATAATAATGCTTAAAAATGTAGATTCTAAATATGAAATTACACTTTAAAATACACATTAAAATATTATTTTACAGTTCATATTTTGTCTAAGAACTGTTAGCAAGGGTTGTGCCCCCAAATTGAGTAAGGTTACTGATTATGTAGTCTTTTGTAAAGTGCCTGTTATATTGTGCTTTTATGCATAATCCTAATTACTCTGATGTATACATGTGAAACGAATATTACTATCCTTTCTTTAAGAGAGGAAGCTGAAGTCCAAGGGGATAGATATTTTGCTCTATGTTGCAAAGAAAATAATTCATGGAATCTGGATTGAAATGTAAGTCTTCTAACTCTAAGGCCTGGATTTTCTCAAAATTGATTCATTAATTTAAAAAGTATTTATTGAACACTACGTTCCAGGTTCTTTTTTATGCAGTTAACAAAATAGAAAATTAAAATGCCCTTATACCTTGTTATATTTTAGTGGTTATTGCAAGGAAGACAAAAAAAATACCTCACAAATTAGCCAGTAAAAAATATAGCATTAGATGGTGATTAGTGCTATGGAGAAAATGAAATAGGAAAAAAGAAGACTGTGAGTTCTGGAAAGGGTATTGGTAGTGTTGGTATTAATATTTAAAATAAGGTGGTTAGGAAAGACTTCAGTGGGAAAGTGACATCTGAGCTGAGTTCATCTGGGGAAAGAGCATCCTAGCAGAGGGCATAGAAAGTGCAGAGGCTCTGAGGCTAATGGATGCTTGATGTATTTGAGGACAAGCCAGTGTGAGTGGGATGGAAAGATCATGGTGGAGAGTGGCAGGAGATCAATTTCAGGCAGGTAAAGGGGAGCGAATTGGGCAGGTTTTTGTACTAAAGTGCAACTTTGTGAATGAAATGAGGAGCTGATGGACAGGCTTGAGCAGAGGACAGAGATGATTTATGTTTTGAAAGGATTCATGTGATTTAAGTGTACTGAACACGTTTGGCTTAGAATACCAAAAGTCTTGGTTTCATCCGTCTTAAGTTTGAGAAGCCTGACATCTTGAGTAGAATTACTGAGCAGGCAATTGGATATCAAGTTTGGAATCCAAGGGAGAGGTCTTGGCTGGAAAAATAAATTTGGGAATTGTCAGCAAGCACATAGATGGTATTTAAAGTAATAAGTTTGGATGAAATCACCTAGGGTGTGAGTGAAGATGAGGAAGAGATCCAAAGACTGAAACCTGGGACTCCAATATTAAAAGGAAATAGCAAAGAAGTCTGTGAAGGATCATCCAGAGAGGTGGGAAACAAATCAGGAAAAAGGAGAGTTCTGGAAGCCAAGAGAAACAAGTGGAGAGAGGAGGAGGGAATAGTCAACTGTGTAAAATGGTGCAGAATTGGCATGCCTGGAGGGCAGAGGAGGGGGATATACTTGGGAATATAGCCCTTTATTTCAGCTAAGAAAGTTGTCTTCCTTCCCCAGTCCTCTGCAGTTCAGCCATGTGGTGATGTAAGGTGATGGCTGGGTTGGGCGCCATGGTTGACTTGTTTTTGGTATGCGTAATCCCCCTCTCTCTATTCTGCCCCAATTACTGATGATCCTGGCGAGGAACATTTCCATGGGGATGTGTACGTGTTTGCTATGTCTGGCTTGTAGACAAGTAAATACAAATGCTACTTTATCAACTTACAGTAGGATTGCTCCATTGCCAAAGGCAGAGTTGGGAGTCTGCCTCTCGCAGCCTTCAGGATAAAGGTCTAAGTCCCCAGCGGGACACATCAGCTTTCAGAAGGTGCTTCATTTCTTGCCATTCTCCCACTTTCCCACCTTCCCTCCCATGCCCTACCTCTCCTTGGCCCACCACACATGCCCATACTCCATGCACACTGACGGCTTGTTGCTCTCTAGGCTGGCTGTGCTCTTCCACACCTCTCCTCTTTACACTATCCTTTATGCTGCCCGACCTTCTGTGCTTTTGTGGTCAGGAAAGTACTGCTGGCCCTCTGAAGTACTCATGTGAGATTTCCACTGTGAAGCTTCTTGATCCCCAGGCCAGAGGACTTACTCCTTTCTCCATTTCACCCTCTCTTACTGAATCTTCACATTGAATTGAACTTATTTACAGGTCAGTTTCTTTCACACACAAATCTTACTGGCTCCGTTTCTCTGGGGCAACCCTGGGGATGCAGGTGATTATGAGAGGAATCAAAAACAAACAAAAAATAGCTGAGTAAAGGAATAAAAGAGTATGAAAATGTAAAATAGATCCTATGAAGAAGGGTCGGAAAGTAGAAATATATAAGGAATTGGAGTGTTTATTGTGATCCTTTAAGACCCTGCTTAGATGGTTCCTTATCTGTGTAGTAGGTCTTCCTTTGCCTCCCATCCTGGGCAGGCCCTCTTATTCTCTTATGCCTATTATTACCTATCATGGCACAGATATTGTAATTGCAAGCTGATATGTTGGTGATCGCCCACCTTCCTTTCCTCTTACCTGATCATGTAGGTTAAAGACCTCAGAGTAATTCATTGCTTTACCCCTATCATTTATATCAGTATTTGACTTATAATAGTGGCTAATTAAACATGTCTTGATAAGTAAATGAGAATTTGCAACCTTAGGTGCTCAGAGGTGACCAGTCCAGGTTATCCTGTCAATCAGAGAGGGTTTTCTGGAGGAAGTAGCTTGTGATCAACATTAGAAGGAAACTGGGTCTGCAGATCTGATTTTCTTTCCCTCTATCTGTTCATTGGTACTTGTAGGAGTGCACAGTTTGCTGGGTCTCTTTCCCTGCAAAGTGATTCCATCAACATGTCTTCACTGAAAAGATCCTCTGGTCACTCAGTAAACAATGCGAACTCTTGTGTGGGCATCAGACTTGAGGGGTTTCTGGATATTTCCATCTTTATCAAAGTCTCTCTCTGGGCTCCTTTTTCCTTTCTTTGTTGGTACCAGAGTCTGAACTATTTCTGGAGCACACAGATATGCTTATGGCTATCTTCTCTTTACAAGGTGAGATATAAGGCCCCTTCCCTCCAGAGAGAAGTAAGAGGTTCTTCCATAGGGACAGGGTCTGCTCTAGGGATGTGTTGAGATAGACCAGGTAGTGACTTCCTCTTGCAGATGGACTTTTCCCTCTAACAGTCTGAATGTGTGACTCACTTGTTGGGAACCAGCACAGAAAGGGAGATAGATGCGAAACCCTTCCTTTCACCCTTTAAGAGTCTACATGTTGTAAGCTTATTTTCTTGTGCCTTGTCTTTGTTGGAAGAGAACTGGAAAGAGAGATATTCTGTTTATTTACTGAATAAAGAATTATTGAAGGAACTAGAATTGAGAGTAAACATAAAAATATAATTTGAGAAATGGCTGATTCTAGGAGTGGGGTAGGAAGCATACACGCTGAGCTTGAGGCATATTGTTGTACTAAAAAATTAACAAGTATTGAAAAACAAAATAAAGTCAGAAACAAATCCACATTGATGCGTGCATGTCAAAGGAGCGCAGGAGCTGATGGAAAGAGCTGCCAAAAGTCAGAGCTAGAACAATTTGAGGTGGCAAAATAAATGAAAAGGACTAAATTTTAATCCAAAGCATAAAATAAATATCCTTTTCTCCACACAGGTGCACACATACACACACACACACACAACTGGATGAATAAGTAATAGAGAAGAGGTAAATCTCCCATGCAGAAGAATTACAAATAAATTGTGCAAATCCTCCATCCTAGTAGCAGGGAATCTTAGCTCCTCATCCCTTGAGTGTGGGCTACATACAGAGGCTCCCTTCCAAAATGTAGAGAAAGCATAGAAAGAAGAAAAAAAAAGGTAACTTTACAGTGAATCAGTCTGATAACTACTGTTTCAGTCAGGTGATCAAAGTTAATACCACCAGTGAAAAGTCATTTTGATAGTGTGTGCTTTTGATATGATGTAGCAAAAGGTAAATCTTTATCTCTGTGGCCATCCACAAAATGCATTCCTGAAGACTAATCATAAGAAAAACATCAGACAAATCCCCAAAGTGGGGCATCCTATAATATATGTGACTGGTGTTCCTGGTCTAGAGCTGTGGCTCAGAGGTTATGGTGCTTGCCTGGCATGTTCGAGGATGTGGGTTATAACCCCAACACCACGTGCACAATGAAGTGTTGGAGCGATGAAAGTCACGTGAAAAGCTAAATAAAATTGATTCTCTCTTTCTCTCACCGTCCCTCTGTAAGAATACTAAAAAACAAACCAAATAAACAAACAAAACAAAAACACAACAAACTGCCAAGATCATCAAAAACAAGGAAATTCTGAGAAACTGTTAACAAACAAAGAAGAGCTTACACAGACATCTTAACTAAACATGATGTGGTATCCCGGATGGGGTCCTGGAACAAAAATGGCAGAAAAGACATTAGGTAAAAACTAAGGAAATCTGAGTAAACCGAGGATGTTAGTTAACAATAATGTGGCCATATTGATTTAATAATTGTAGAAAATATACCATACTGACATAAGATCTTAAGGGGGAAAGTGTTCAAGGGAGGAGATATGGGGACTCCCTCAATTTTAAATACATATATAATATGCATCGTATATTGCATGTATAATTTGCTCAATTTCCCTGTAAATCTAAAACTGTTCTAAAGAATCCTTTAAGAAATTTTGGTAAACACACACACACACACACACACACACACACACACTGGAGTTCTACTCACCTATTAAAAAAGTGAAATTATGGTATTTGTTGGTAAGTGTATGGAAATGGAGAATATCATACTAAGTGAAATTAGCCAAACTCAGAAACTCAAATGTTGAATGTTTCCTGTCATATGTGAAAGCTAGAGTAAAATAAAAGAAAGGGAGAATGAAGGATAAAACTTCATAAAGAACCTTTTATATACAAATTCATAGACAAGTTAAAGGAAGTCTAGTAGAGTAGAGGAAAGAGAGAGGGAGAGAGGAAGAAGGACAGGAGAGAAAAGGGGGAGATAAAAGAAGTACACTTTGTACCTCCAAGATACTAAATAGTTTCCATGCAATCAATAAAAACTAGAAAAGTAAAAAAAAAAAAAAAATGAAAGGGAGATCAGTAGAAGAAAGGACCAGGGACTGGGAAGAGGTAAGGGAGGGAGGGGGGAAGAGCTGGGGAGGGATATTGGCCAAATTATATTGTTATATTGTGTGAATGTATGAATATGTAACAATAAATCCCATCACTGTTTACAACCATAATGCACCCATAAAAATGTGGACAAAGGAGAAAAGGAAGAAAAAAAGCATAAAGTTGTATAAGTATGTAGAATTAAGTGCATGCACATGCGCGCGGGGGGGGGGGGGGCGCACACACACACATACACACACACGAGGATCAATACCTATGACAGTCCACTGAAATGAAGGGTAAAATGCTGCCTAGTAATTATGATGAGTCACTTGTTCTTATCTCAAGTCTTCCTGGCAAGTCTTTGTCCACTGGATCTGATGACTGCTTCTCATAGCCAGCCTTTCTTGGGAGAGCGGGAGACAGTGGGAGAAAGAGAGGAGAGGAGCTGCTGGGTACTGTGTCTGCTTGGAATACTTTCCGCCCTCTTGAAACTGACTCATTGTTTAAGTTTGCATTTATTATAGTTAAGGGAGTATGAAGTGAGAGGGAGGGAGAGAGTAAACAGCTCCCAGGTGGAGGAACCCTTAGGCTCTCCTAATTCTAACTGTTCACATTCGCGATTTTTTTGAGTGGAAAGGTGAAGGAGAAGATTATTCCATTATAAGGTTTAATATGCCCTCTTGATATATCCTACTCAGTATGGTCCCACAACGGTCCAAAGCCCCCTAAAATGTGCAATTATATTACTGAAAAGGATAAGAATTTAACAACATGTTCAAAAAAGAAAGAAAAACAATGTCAGAACACTTGTTAGAACTTTAGGTTTAGGGTCATCAGTGCCTGAGTTGAGAATTGAGAAGAAGTGAAGAATTGAAGAACACCAGAAAACAAGTAAGCCGTTCACATGGGCACATTTTTCAAATCAAAGTCAGGACACATGTGGACTAGTAAGTATGAGGTAGTTCATAGGGACAAGGTGCCTGAACACTTTTAACTGAGACTCCCTGGGGAAATCTGGCTCACAGAGTCACTGAAAAGAGAAGGCCTTGGGAAAAAGCAAAGACAGATAGGAAAATGGAGGAGAGAGAGGCTGCCAACTCTTCATCCTGCTTATCTTTTGAGACTAATGTGTGTAATTGCCAAACCAATCTCCATACTTTCATTTTTATTCATCTGTTTGTCTCAAGTTAACTTAGTTCCTATTTTATTGGGTGACAGTATGCCCACCTCCCTTCAGCCCCGAGCAGCCTTGGGACACAGCTCATAATCATGACATGTGAGGAATGGTTCCTGGAGGAACTTCGAAGAAACTCTTTGAAAAGAGCAGTATTAGCTGGCTTTTGCCCTCTTCCTTTTTCAACTGGAACATGGACCCAGTATTAGATAGGAAGGAGCAGTCTTGTCACAGTGAGGTGGCATGAGTTTGGAATATGCCTATGGTGGAGGAAGGAGGGGATAGAAACTTATAATCCAGATCCTTGAGGGCATCAGAGTGCTACCATACCATTCTTGGGTGCCAAACTCGAAACTTATTTTACATGAGAAAAATGAAACCCTGAATTCTTTAAGTCACTCTTTTTGTGGTTTTTATTTTATGGGTTTTTTGTTACTTCCAATGTTAATTGATAGACCTCATATTTAGAGTACATGTTGTGTACTACCCAGTTATGCTAAGTAAGGGCTAAAAGCAAGAACTATCAGGACTAATAGTTCTCTGCTATACATGGCTAAGTATATAAATATGACCTCTTCTTAAGTAAACCCTAAATGAAGTTGGGGTTGGCAGTTTGGGATTTTTCCTAAGTTAGGAAAGACATCAATATGTCTCCATGGCTAAAAGGCGGCATGGTGAAATGAAGTCAGAAGACTGTTTGAGAGCTATTTAGTCACCATCTGTCTATGTAATCCATCTGTCTATGTAATGACTTCTTAATTTTTTGTACCTGTATTACTTTATACATAAAATGAGGTTAATAAAACCTATCTTATGAGGTCATTGTGAAAATTGAATGAGATAGTTTACGTAAAACATTTAGCACAGTTATGTTCAACATTTAACAAAGTCTCTGGCACATTGTAAATATCCAGTGGTAAATGGTGGTGATTATTTCCAATGAATTTTTAAAAGCTTTGCCGATTGTAAAGAGTTATATAGCACAAGACCTATTCTTCTGATTATAATGGTGTCAGTTATTAAACTATTGTATTTTGTTTCTAAATACTCTTTTTCTGCTTTTGGCTGTACAATGTTGGGGTTGAGACTTGGTGAAATGTATTTTCATGTTTTGGCTGTCCCACTTACTTTTCCATTAGGGGGCACCAGAGGAAGACTGAGTAGAGTAGGAAAAGGGCATGCTCCTTCCTGTCTGCTTCCTGTTGGCTTCTAACCTGCTTCCTGTGCCTGCTCTTGCAAAATTTTTCCATCCTGGCAATGGCAGTTCCTTCCCATAGAAGGAATTGAATCCAGTTTGCAGTTTCTCTGACACTTTCATGTGTTGTTCTCCATCTCTGAGACCCTGGCAGCAGGCAAACCTTAGCTTGTAGGGGTCTGTGCCTCAGGTCCATAAGATTTTACCTCCACCCTTCTCATAATACCAGCTGAGCAGCCAGCACCCCCTCCTCTGAGCTTCAAGTCCCACCTTTCCAAGGCCATTTCTCCAAACTTCCAAGTGTTAGTAATTCTAGCCTCTTTCTTTTGTTCCTCAGTCCTAAAGTTGTTAATTATTTCTTGAAATTTCCATGAATTTTTAAAGTAGTGGTTAAACCATCTGTATCTGGAAATCAGCCACAGTGGAAGGATTTACACCACAGAAATTGGCAAATGATACAAATCAGGTTCCCCCAGCCAGAGGGCTGGTTGTAAGCACTCAGCAGCCCACACATCATCAGATACCTACTTGACAACTTTATGTCTTGTTTAAAAATATTTCACATTCTTTCTCTCTATACAAATAGCTTATGTGGTTTCTGTGTTCTGAATAGACTTTGACTGATACAATAAACTTGTAGAGTTTTTATTTTCTATCAAGCTGAGTTGTACCCCATTTTTGCAAATATTTTTTGACAAACATATTTGGTGAAAATGTCCTTACACTTGAAATTTTATAAATATTTGATTACTATTAGTTGAGTTGTCAGTAGTTAACATCTATAACATGAGTTGATGCTGGTTTAATCTCCAGTATACAAGTGGAAACTATCGTGCCTGTTTCAGGATGTATCTTATAATCTGTCCTCTACAGAGAAGTGGATGAGAGGCAGCAACTAATTACATTTTTGCTGAGCATGGAGGATGACATATTTTCTGAAAAACATGAAATAAATCAAATCCTGTTTTAAACATGTTAGTGTACTTTGGGTCACAAAGAATCCTATTATGATTTGTTTTATATATATAAAAGAAACAATCATTCTTTGTTTTGGCCCTGGGATGGATGTGGTTTCACGTGTTAGGTTTCTAAAAGCAAAGTGTGCTTGATATCTCTGATTCCTTAAAATATACACTCTGGCTCTCTTGATAACTGTATGTTTTATGCTGAGGCTTTTGATCTTCATTTTAGCTGCATAGTATTGCTTATTAGACTGGGAAACATCTTTCATTGGCTCTCCAAAGCTTTGATCTTTCTCAACATGCCTATGTGAGGCTCCATAAAGTTACATTCTGAAAAGAGATGCCAACATTCTAATGTAATCATCAAAATAACTTGTAAGAAAAAGCAAACTTTTCACACAAATCCTATATTTAAAGATGCTTTCCTTCCAATAACATTCATTAAGCAACCATCTGTTTGCCTTTGATTATCATCTGGACCACTAATAAGCGAGTTGAATCTGAGCAATGTTATTTGCACGCTATTTCTAAATTTAGTGCTTTTCAAAGAAGTCATCAAGCCTGGCCTCCAGGAAATATTGACTTTGATGTAACATCTGGTTTTCAGTTTCTGTATAGTGCCCGATTGGCGGGGAGGGGACCAAAGGGCAAAGGGAAGTCAAGTGACTTGGCCAGAGTCATGTAATTAGTTAATGAGTTCACTCAGATTACCTGTAGTTTCTATCTGTGGATAAAAATCCTTGCCTGTGCATTTTTCTTCTTTCTGTTGCATAGATAATGTATACATAGACATTGCACCCCCTGTCCCCAGATATTCACAAACAAATGAACAAATACACATGGATCTGTAAGACTAGTTATAGGTTTGTTTAGTTGTCCCTTTCTCTTTGGTGTTTTCTCCTTATATTTGGAGAAGACAAAACAATTCCCTGCATTATCCTCCCCTTCATGAAAGAAAATGTTTTGAAGTAAAAGGAAGCTTACTGCCTGCCCGCCTTCTCTGTAAGTGAACTGATCTTTCCTGGCACGGTAAATGGAGAGTCAAATTGAAGGTACAGCCCTCTTGATTTAAAGGAGACTAAAATGTGTGATTGTCAAGAAAGTTCAAGGTTATGATGCCTTTATTACAAGAGCAAGTCTCTTTTTATATTTTACTGAGTCAATACATTTTATAATCAATGTGTGATTTTAATATCCTTGTACCAATTATAGCATAATATATTCCATCTGATTAGTGCTTTTAACGTAAGATATTTTACATTTATGATTTAATTTAATCTTCTCAGGTTTTTATTATAAAATAATTTGCATATTATGCATATTATATATGCTTGGAATTGTTTTGCCATACCAAAAGAGCTGCTTCAATTTTTATATAGTCAAGCATATCTTAATATCTTATAAATTAAGAAAATTAAAATACTAATCTGACAAATTGGAGTTTAAGTCTCAGTTCTTCTAGCTGTGTGACCTTGGGCAAATCATTAGATCTTCCTAACTTTCAATGTCCTCATATGTGGAATTTCTCAGAGCATTGAGAGAATGAAATGAGATTATATGTAAAATCCTTAGCATAGTGTTCAGGTGCATATTGAAAGGTCAGAAAAGAGTCTTCAATTTTCTTTCTTCTTTTTTTTTTTCTGTAAAATGTATTAGTGTCTTATGCTGGTTCTTGCCTGGCTCTCCGAATTTATGAAAATCACACATGTATTATAGAGTAAGAAGGATCTTGGAAATCATAGAAAACTTAGACAATTAAATAAAATTTGGTATTTGGCTGAACAAGATCTGTTCCCTCTGCTTTGGGTGATGATCATGGGTTTTTCCTAAGTGTGCTGGGAACGTTGATGTTCTAGAAACAGTTGATTTACACCACTTAAGAGATTAGTGGCATTGACATCTTGTCCCAATGCTATGCGCCAAGATTTCATGCTGAGTATTCATTACTGGCCCCACACCACTACATGAGAAGTTCCTGGAAGCCTAAGAGGAGGAGAATGGTACAATCTCATTTACCTCTAAGAAGATCATGCTGGCTGCTTTGTAGGGAACAGTTGGAGGGAGGTAAGGGCGGAAGGAGGGAGAACATTTAGTATTCTACTGTTCTTATCCTGGGAGTCTTGTGAATTTGGAGTAGTAGAGTAGGGAAGAAAGGGTGGGCTGTAGGATATATTATGGAGACAGTGATAGCACATGCTAATGAATCAGATGATGGGAGTGCGAGAAAGAGGAGATAAAAATGACTTTGAATCTGGGATCTCAGCAACTGGGTTAATGGAAGTCCTAATTATTGAGATAAGGAAGATAGGCAAAGTGGCAGATTGGGTTAAGAGCCTATATTCAAATATTGTAGTTTGGATCTGTTTCCAGAGTACAAAAAACCTGAGGAACAAAGAATAATCATTGGGAAGCATGGTTTACTCACTCTGTAACAGTATACCACAGCCTGGCTGGCTTGAAAAACAAATGTTTATTTCTGCTCAGCTCTTGGGGCTGAGAAGTCCAAGATCAAAGATGCCAGCAGATTTGGATCCTGGCGAGGGCTTGCCTGTTGGCTTCAGATGGCTGCCTTCATCCCTTATCCTCCCATGGTGGAGATCTGGTTTCTTCTTCTATGCTCACTGATCCTATCATGGAGCCCTGCCCTCATGACCTCATCTAAGACTCGTCACCTCCCAAAGGACCCACACCCAGTACCATCCCATTGGGAATTAGGACTTCAGCATTTGAATTTTTTTAGCGGGGGTGAA
Source organism: Aplodontia rufa (assembly GCA_004027875.1). Classification (NCBI taxonomy): domain Eukaryota; kingdom Metazoa; phylum Chordata; class Mammalia; order Rodentia; family Aplodontiidae; genus Aplodontia; species Aplodontia rufa. The sequence continues at coordinate 736 of PVKS010013169.1, read as the reverse complement.
TATAAACCTTCATTCCATAGCAAAGAGTAGCTATTATTAAAATGCCATACAAAGAGGAGATAAGAACTAGGGATTTAGCAGGAAACAAAACACTGTTGAGAAATCAGACTATGCTCAGGAGTGCAGAATTGGAATTGAAATATTTGAGGGCAGATGTTGATCTCCTAGTGAGTGGGTCCCTTCTTTTGTAAAATATAAGTAGACTTCCAGTTTACATTTTCAATGCACCTTTTTCATAAAGAGGTGAACAAAAAATACAGAAAATTAGAATATTCACTTAATTATTGCCTTATAAGCTTATATCAGGTCCTCTCCAATGCATAAAGAAATTACTGATAAGGTTTCTCCTTAATACTTCACACAGATTCTTTTGCACCACACTGTTAAATGGGGAAAGTATAGAAAAATGGTTAAGAGCTCGGATACCTGGTTTCAAATCTTAGCTCTGTGCATTCCCAGCTGTGTGATTTTTTTTAAATTTTTTTTTAAATTTTTTTATTTTTGAGCAACCTTACAAGATTTTAACAAAACAATATAAAATGTGTATAAGATGTGTATATATTCTGGACATTGCAACTGTCCCCAGGAGTGCCCCCCCCCAATTACTCTCCCTTATCCCTCCGTTCCCCTTCCCATTATAACTCTAAAAATAGTATTAGATTGTAAAGCATTACATCTTATCTGAATTTAACTCATGTTTCTAGACCAACTTTCTCATTGTCCAGGGTCTAGTCCC